>VZRZ01006290.1:1822-12476 GCA_013398175.1 Climacteris rufus | reverse complement strand
TTTTTTGGCCATTTCAGGGAGACGGCTGCGCCTTCCGGCACTGCGAGGCCGCCCTGGGCAGCGAGACCGTGTGCACCCTGTGGCAGGAGGGTCGCTGCTTCAGGAATGTCTGCAGGTTCAGGCACATGGAAATCGATGTGAGTGCTTCCCCTAAAATGCCTTTTCTCACCCCAAAAGCCCTGACAGCTTTGCCCAAGGTTTTGGGGCTGAGCTGGGGGAGGAAAAAATCCATGTGAAAGGTGTGTCTCAGTGAGAAATGTTGGTTCTAAATGCTGTTGTTTCCCAAAGTTTTGCCAAAGCAGCCACGTGGATGCAGTGCTGAAATGGGGTGGAAACACATTCCCAGGACTGGGGTGGAAAATGGCCCTGCCAGGCCTCCTCTGCCCTGGATTTCTCCACAAAACACCATCCTGGTCCTTTGGGATAGTGCAGGCTGGGGGGAAAAAAGATGGGAAAGAACTGAAGCTCTGAAAGATAAATTCAGGTGGATTCCACCTGGGCAATTCACCATTTTCCCTCTGAATAACCTCATTATTTCCTGTTAATTAAACCCTGAATTACTCTGACAGTGTCCTGTCTTCTCCAGCTGAGTGACAGGAAACCAAATCCAGATAATATCCAGTGGTTCCAACCTCCACAACCTTTTCTATGTGCCCTGAAATATTTTTAGTGATGAGCTGACCTTTGCAGTGACATTCCTGCCTTGTGGCCTGTGGGGAAGCTGGGGCTGTCTGCAGATCCCTGAGCTTGGATTTCTGTGTTTCCCTCAGAAAAAAAGGAGTGAGATTGCCTGTTACTGGGAGAACCAGCCAGGAGGCTGCCAGAAGCACAACTGTGCTTTCCACCACACCAAGGGACGTTATGTGGATGGGCTCTTCCTTCCCCCAAGCAAAAGTGAGTTGTTCAGCTCTTTTTTTAATTGTAAAAACTATTTAAAATGCTGTGGAGGCTCAAGGAATTTCGTTTATGAGGGCAGGGAGAGGCCTGAAGTCACAGGAATGGGGTGGAATTCCGGATTTGGGATTTTTTTCATGCTCTTTGCTTTGGGATTTTTAATTTTCAGGGTTTTTTTCCCCCTCCTTGAATCCTTTCTGGGTGGGGAATAAACTGAATCCAGCTGGATTCTCTCACCTACTTTGTGATACTTGCAATGTTGGGGTCAAAATTGGAAAAAACCAAGTCACCTTTGATCTCCCTTTCCTTCAGCCACACTGCCAAGTCCACCTGAGGCTGCAGAGGACGATGTGAAAATGGTCCAGATGCAGCAAAATAAACTCTCAGTGCAGTCCAACCCCTCCCCACAGCTCAGGGGGGTGATGAAGGTGGAGAACTCTGAGAATGTCCCAAGTCCCACCCATCCTCCAGTTGTCATCAACGCTGCAGATGATGATGAAGATGATGATGGTGAGCGTTTTTTTTAATTAGGGAAGGTATTTCTGCTTCTCAAATCACAGAATTTGCGAGTTAGGCAGTGGTTTAAGTGCAGAGAACAGTCCTAAATATTTTTATGGGTTGAAATATTGTGGGAGCTGCCTAAACATAAAAAATCTTGGCTAATCCCTGCATTAATAGATTTCTTTTTCCCTTTCAGACCAACTTTCTGAGGAAGGAGAAGAAACCAAAACCCCAGTCCAGCAACCAAGCACAGAAACCCACAATGGGCTGAGGGTGATTTCCACCAGGAAATCCAATGCTAATGCCAAGCAAGGTATTCCCACCTTCTGGAAGGAGAAATGTGACAATTCCAAGCAATATATTCCCAAAATCCAGCAGCACAGAGGGGGTGCTGAATGCAGTCAGTTATTTCCAGAAGCTCATTCCCACTCCCTCCTGTTCCCCAAGCAGGGAAACTCCTCCTGCTTTGCTTTTGGGGGAGCAAACAGAGCCACAGCCTGGAGTTGAAATTTAATCTGCAAGTGTGTCCCTTCAGGCACTGTGGAAATCCATGGCCAGGTCACAGAGGGATCTTGAATCCCTCTGAATCAGTGCTTAAAAATGTGGATTTTACCCTCTAGGGTGGAAAAAAGTGCCAATTTTCCCAAGTGCCACCTCTGCTGGGGATTTTTGAGCTGCTGGGAAGTGTTGGCAGGGATTATTCCCAATATTTTGGGAAGGGGTCTGTGTTCAGCACGAGCCTCAGTTCCCTGCACTGTTCTGTGCTTCCAGATGACAACTTAAATTTTGGGATAAAAACACTGGAAGAGATCAAATTGAAGAAACTCAAGGAAAAAGCCAAAAAACAAGGTGGTGAGTTAAGATCCTCAATATCCCTTCCTTTCCTGCCCTGTGCCTGCTGTTCCTTGGTTTTCATCCTGATATTTTGCAAGAGAAGGAATTGTTTTTGCACTATTGGGAGATGCTGGAGGGGACAGATTTCCATTTTTTGGGGGGGTCTTGAGCTGCTCTGTTTTCCCAGCTGATGTTCCTGCTTGGAATTCCAAGGGCAAATCCAAAGGAAAATTGTTCCTCTGACTTTTCCCCACACCCTGTGTGTTTTACACTAACAAGGACCTGATGTTCTTGGGCTTCCTGATGCTTCTCCTCTTCTGGCTGGGTTGTTTTCCTGAACATCTTCTTTTTTTCCATGTTTTTCCATGCAGAAGGACCCTCAGGAGATTCTGGGGATCCTCTCCAAGCTCGGAGCATTCCTGTGCCAGAGAAGGAAAATGTCAGGACAGTGCTGAGAACTGTGACTCTCTCCTCCAAGGAAGGTACTGATGATCCCAAAATTCCCATTCCATGGCTCCTAAATAATAATTAAATCGAATAATAATTAAATCCAACAAGAATTAAAATTTTCAGACTGTGGTGGTGCCTTTCCTAATTTTAATTTTATCCATAAAGGCACTGGTTGTGTTGGAAAAGTTTGGAATTTTTAGGTGCTGGTTGTGTTGAAGTAAAAGATCGAGAATTTTATTATTAAATCATAATTTAGCTTTTTTTTTAATCCCATCCTTCAGACTCAAAATTGAATTTGTGGGAGGTTTAGGGAAGTGCAGCAGCAGCAGGGAGAGGCTGATGGCCAAAGTGTGAGAGGGTTAATTAAAAACAGGATTAATGAAGGATCTAGAGGAGGTGGAATTAGACAAGGAGCCAAATTTTGAAGCATTGAAGAGGCAGTTGTGGGATAGAAGTGTGGATAAATCCCTTTTAAATCTGGATAAATCCCTTTTAAAGGCAAAACCCTCTTCTCCTCACAGTCCTTCCTCAGTTCCTGTGGTTTAGCTACCAAAAAGTCTCATTTTTGGGGGTCTGGGCTGGAAGGGGCTGCTTTCCCTGGCTGCTGTGCACTGAAAAGATCATTCCTTGTTTTAGGGGAGGATCCTGTGATCCAGCTGAATCTTCCTGACAGACTGGGCAAAAGGAAAACCCTCCTGGGTGAGAGCTTTTGGTGAAGTATTGACAGCAGAAACAGCAACTAAAAATGAAAAATATCAGAAAATAAACCTGGGAGAAGTCAAGTTTGTGGCTGACTGTTCAAAAACCCTTCTGCAGAGAAACATTCTGAAAGAATTTCTCGTTTTGTGTCTTTTTGAAGGTGAAAAAACTTTCCTTCCCCTGAGGAGGAACGTTGCTGACAGGCTGGGGAGGAAGACAGAGCTGCTGGAAAATGCTGAGAAAGCCCCCAAGAGAGGCACAGGTACCAAACACACCTAAATTTCCCACTCAGGTTTTCTCTTTGTCCTTCTAAGGATTCTTTTGCACCTTGGTTGAGGGCTCAGGGTAACTCTGGGTCCCTCTGAAGTGATCTCCTGTCTCATTTCCCACACAAAATTGGGATTTGTGCCAACTTTTCACTTTTTTTTTGTTATTTTTTAGTTCAAATCTTGAAGTCCCTAAAGGAGAGGCTGGGCCTGCCCTCTGAGCAGAGCAGTGCAGAGACAGGTAATCCCTGGATTTTAAATATTCCTTCCCTTTTTTCTTTCCAAGAACTTCCATACATCCTTAAATGTAAATTTTAAAGAACAGCTGCCTCTGGTTTTCAAAATTCAGATGGCTTAAAGGAGGGAGAGAATTTTATTGTTGAGAGAGCTGGGGATTTTCAGCCTGGAGAGGAGATCTTTGGGGTGATGTCAGGAGAGATGGAGAGGGAATATTTACCAGGGATGGAGTGACAGGAGAAGGGAGAATGGTTTCAAACTGTCAGGGAGTGGATTTGGATGGGATATTGGGATGAAATTCCTCCCTGTGAGGGTTTGGCAGAGGATTTCTCACAGAAGCTGTGGCTGCCTCATCCCTGGGAGTGCCCTGGGCCGGGTTGGATGGGGTTTGGAGCACCCTGGGGTGGGGGAAGGTGGAACAGGAATGGTTTCAAACTGTCAGGGAATGGGTTTGGATGGGATATTGGGATGAAATTCCTCCTTGTGAGGGTTTGACACAGGATTTCCCAGAGAAGCTTTGGCTGCCTCATCCCTGGGAGCACCCAGGGCCAGGTTGGACGGGGTTTGGAGCACCCTGGGGTGGGGGGAGGTGGAACAGGAATGGTTTCAAACTGTCAGGGAATGGATTTGGATGGGATATTGGGATGAAATTCCTCCCTGTGAGGGTTTGACACNTTGTGAGGGTTTGGCAGAGGATTTCTCACAGAAGCTGTGGCTGCCTCATCCCTGGGAGTGCCCTGGGCCAGGTTGGACGGGGTTTGGAGCACCCTGGGTTAGGGGAAGGTGGAACAGAGCAGGTGGAACTGGGTGTTTTCACTGGGTGTTCTTTAGTTTCATCCCAAACCGCTCTGGGATGGTGCAGATGAGGATTTCCCAGAGAAGCTGTGGCTGCCTCATCCCTGGGAGTGCCCTGGGCCAGGTTGGACGGGGTTTGGAGCACCCTGGGGTGGGGGAAGGTGGAACAGGAATGGTTTCAAACTGTCAGGGAATGGGTTTGGATGGGATATTGGGATGAAATTCCTCCCTGTGAGGGTTTGGCACAGGATTTCCCAGAGAAGCTTTGGCTGCCTCATCCCTGGGAGCACCCAGGGCCAGGTTGGACGGGGTTTGGAGCACCCTGGGGTGGGGGAAGGTGGAACAGGAATGGTTTCAAACTGTCAGGGAATGGATTTGGATGGGATATTGGGATGAAATTCCTCCTTGTGAGGGTTTGGCAGAGGATTTCTCACAGAAGCTGTGGCTGCCTCATCCCTGGGAGTGCCCCAGGCCAGGTTGGACAGGGTTTGGAGCACCCTGGGGTGGGGGAAGGTGGAACTGGGTGTTCCATCCCGAACCGCTCCGGGATGGTGCACGTGAGGCGTTTTGAGGCACATTCCTGACTCCACTCCCACCCCTCAGTGCTCTGGCACTTTTTGGAGCCTTTCACCACCCTTGGGCTTTAACTGGTGCTTCTTGGGTTTGTTTTGCTGACAGAGAAAGCTGCCAAGCCCATGGAGGAGATCAGGGTGAAGACCCTGGAGGAGATCCGGCTGGAGAGGGGCGGCCAGCGGCGCGGGGACGCCGCGAAAACCCCGGGGGACGCCCGGAGGGCGGAGCAGCCCAACCCCTCAGCCAGGCCCTGCCCTGCCTCCCGCAGCAAATCCCTGGCAGGAGCCCTGGCAGAGAAGAAGCAGAAGAGGTTGGAAGCAGAGAAGGAGAAAGAGGAGCTCCCCAGCAGGGCCAGGGCTGAGGCTGAGCCCAGGAGGCCGAGCGCTCCCGCGCCCGCCAGGGTGCAGCTGGCACAGCCAGGGAAGGCCAGGGCTGCAGGGGAAGTGAGGATCAAAACCCTGGAGGAAATCAAGAGGGAGAAAGCTCTGAGGATGCAGCAGAGTGGGGAGAATGTGCCAGCTCCTCCAGCCCAGCCTGAGCCTGCCCTGAGGGGGAGGAAGCTGCTCCGCGTCACCAAGCTCATAGGTGAGCCCCTGGGAAGGGCTTTCCTTTGGGAATAATTCCATTTACTCCAGATTTCCTTGGAATTTTCCTTCTATTTATCCTTGAAAAGATTTAGGCACCAGAGTGAAAAGGACCATGAGATTTTCTCTGAATTCCATGGTAGTTTCCTGTGTTTCCCAGTAGGAAATTCATTGTTGAGCAAGCTCATAGGTGAGGAGGGAGCTGCCCCTGGGAAAGGCTTCCCCTTGGGAATAATTCCATTTACTCAGGAATTCCTGGGATTTTTCCTTCTGTGTGTGCTTAACCATGAGATTTTCCCTGAATTCCATGGTAGTTTCCTGTGTTTCCCAGTAGGAAATTCATTCCTTGAGCAAGCTCATAGGTGAGGAGGGAGCTGCCCCTGGGAAGGGCTTTCCCTTGGGAATAATTCCATTTACTCAGGAATTCCTTGGAATTTTCCTTCTCTTTAGCCTTGAAAAGATTCAGGCACCAGAGTGAAAAGGACCATGAGATTTTCCCTGAATTCCAAGGTGGTTTCCTGTGTTTCCCACTGGGAAGTTCATTCCCTGAGGAGCTTTGTGGTGTAGTTTCCCTCGTGTGGAGTGAGATCTTCCCTGTGCTGGAATCCAGGGTTGCATTCCCCTTTGGAATGTTGTTTCTTGCTGTGCAAGTGCTTGGGAAGGATGGATCACCTTTAGAAAGTGAGGGGATGAAAGATCTCATTGCTAAAAACTCTCTGAAGTCTTGTAAAAAGAGATGATGGGGCTGAGGGAGAGCTGAAATCCTGCAGGAATTGCTGCCTGTAGCTTTTCCCTCTGGGCTGTTATTAAAAATGGGGAAATAAACACCCCAAAGTTTCTTTACTGCTGCTGTTGACAATTTTTTAAATGGTTTTTTCTTGTTTTAAAGCACCTGGAAGAGAAGAAAAAATGATTGTGGAGTTGAACAAACCTCCCAAAGCTGTGTCTGCACCTGCAGAGGTCAGTCTGTGAATGCCAACACATCTGTGCACAAATGCATAAAAATCCTGGTCAACTTGGCCATAAAATTATAAATTTTATTAATAATTTTGTCATATTTTGTTTCTAAAGTCATTGCCTGCTCCCAGTTTTCTACCTCATTGAAGTCCCAAGTCCTTTCACTTCCCAGCAGAGTTCCCATAAATATTATAATTCCCCCGTTGAATGAATGAACTAATTTGAATTCATTAATCTGATTACACCTGACAGTGAATCAGAAACCCAATCAGCAGCAGAGGTTACCGTGGGGAGTTGTTCTCAGGGATTTTTCCCTGGCAAATTGAAGGAAGTCCTCAAATTCTGAGCTGAGTATTTGAATCCTGAAGGCTTCAGCTTTGCTCAGAGGAAACCAGGTTCTGTGTGGGAGCCTGGATGGCTTTTTATTCCCTAAAAAGAGTGGATGTGCTGCAGGTAGAGTCTTCTGCTCCATTCAAACTTGTTTTGTTGGGAATTCCTGTTTCAAAAGTGCATTTCCATGGCAGGGATCTGATTCCAGGACCCATTTTATGCCAAAAAAATGGATTCCCATGGAGCCTTTTTGGAGGGATTACCACTCAGATCTCCTTAATCAATCCCTAGATTTTTATCCTGATCACCCTCTTTTGTTTTGTTTTGTTTTGTTTTTGCAGCCCTGTGCTCAGAATGCTGGGAATTCTGGAGTTCAGGTGAAGAGCCTGGAGGAAATCATGTGGGAGAAACGGCAGCTGAAGCAGCAGCAGGAGGGGAAAGGCCAGAAGGGAGCAGCTCCTGTGCCAAGTGCAGCAGAAAAAGCAGCCAAGGATAAAAGCCCAGGATCAGGGAACCCTGAATGCACAGGGCTTTCAGGAGCAGCTCACCAGCTGGGCAGGAGGAAACTACTGAAATTCCAGGAGGATGGGGTTGGAAGCCTGGAGAAGGATCCAGCTGTGTCTCCAGGGAAAAAGGGAGCTCAGCTCCCAGAGAGGAAAGCTAAAAGTAGGTGGGGGGTGTTCCCTCAGGGAATAATTTGGGAGCAGCCCTGGGAAAAGGGCTTGGGGTTCAGAACAAACTCCCTGTGAGCTGTGGTCATTCCCAAGCCAGAAATATCCCAGTCCTGGCTCATTCCAAGGGGTTGTGGGCAGCTCTGGGGAGATCCCACCTGGAATTCTGCACCCACTGCTGCTGCCCATGGGATCAGGAGGGTGTGAAACCTCTGGAGCAAATCCAGGAATTTTCTGAAGGCACTGGAGCTCATTCCCTGTGCAGCCAGGCTGGGAATGTCGGGGTGTTCAGCCTGGAGAAGAGGAGGATGTGTGGAGACTCCTTCCAGGAGCTGCAGGGAAGCTGGAGAGGGACTTGGGATAAGAGGGAGTGGCTTCCCACTGCCAGAGGGCAGGGCTGGATGGGATTTTGGGAAGGAATTGCTCCCTGGGAGGGTGGGGAGGCCCAGGGATGGATTTCCCAGAGGAGCTGGGGGTGCCCAAGGCCAGGCTGGAACCCCCTGGGATAATGGGAAATCACCCTGGCAGGGGTGGCTGATCCTTAAAATCCCTTCCCACCCCAAACCAGCCTGGAATTGTGGGTTTATTCCCAGAACCTGCCAAGCAAAGCTGCCTCATCCCTTCCTTCCCTTCCTTGCAGCCAAATCCAAGGTGTGCCTGAAGCCTCTGGATGGGAAAGCCTCTCCCAAGCAGCCCCTGAAGCGCAGGGCCCCCGAGGGCCACCCCACTGCTGTGGTGGCAGTGAAGCCCCTCAGTGCCTCTGGGGGGGACAGGGACACCAAGGAGCCCTCAGCCAAGAGAGCAGCCACGGTAAGGACGAGCCCTGAAGCCCAAATTCTCCTCTCCTCCCTCCAAAAAGCTGGAAAACTGCACCATTTGGCAGGGGTGCGAGCGGCAGGGTGGCAGGGTGGCAGCACCTTGCTGCTTGTTTGCTGGGTGGGGGATTCTCCTTAAAATCCTGCAAAAAAGACAAAGCTCAGAGCGAATCCTCACTTCTGGTGTGGTTCAGTGTTTGGGTGAATCTCAAATCTATGAAGATTTTGAACTTTTTTTACTTAAAAATTCTGCTCTTCCTTCCCAGGCCGTTGCTCCTGCTGTGCCAGAGAACAGCCCAGGCTCCATCCCTGGGAGAGAGAATTCCCAGAGCAGGTGAGAGGAACCCCTCACCCTCCTCCTGATCCTGCCCTTGGCTGTGGGATTGGGGCCTTGGCTGTGCCTGCAAAATGGGAATTTTCAGGGAATTGATGCCAAAATCCAACCAAGCAAGAATTAATTGGAGTTAATTTTTGGAGCAGCGAAGCTTGTTTAGATTTTTCTTGAAGTGCTGCACTTGGGCAGAGCTTTTCAGTGATTTGTGGGGTTTCTTTTCAGTGATTTGTGGGGTTTCTTTTCAGTGATTTGTGGGGTTTCTTTTCTTTTTTGGGGTTTCAGTGGCTTTTTGGAATTTCTTTTTAATGGCTTTTTGGGGTTTGTTGCAGTGATTTTTTGGGGTTTCTTTTCAGTGACTTTTGGGTTTTTTTTCTGATGACTTCTTTGGGGTTTTAGTGACTTTTTGGGGGATTCTTTTCAGTTACTTTTTGGGGGAGGTTCAGTGACTTTGGGGTTTCTATTCAGTGACTTTTTGGGGTGTTTTTTTCAATGACTTGGGGGGGTTCAATGACTTTTTGGGTTTTTTTTTCAGCGACTTTTGGAGTTTGTTTCAGTGGCTTTTTGGGGTTTCTTTTCAGTGACTTTTTGGGGGTGTTTTTTCAGACAATTTTTGGGGAAGTTCAGTCACTTTTTTTGGGTTTTTTTCAGTGTCTTTTTGGTTTTTTTTTTCAGTGACTTTTTGGGGTGTTCAATGACTTTTGGGGGTTTTTTTCAGTGACTTTTTGGGGGCGTTTTTAAGTCCCTTTTTTTGGGGAGCTTCAGTCCCTTTTTTTGGGGAGCTTCAGTCCCTTTTTTTGGGGAGGTTCAGTCCCTTTTTGGGGGAGCTTCAGTCCCTTTTTTGGGGAGGTCCAGTCCCTTTCTTTGGGGAGCTTCAGTCCCTTTTTTGGGGAGCTTCAGTCACTTTTTTAGGGAAGGTTCAGTCCCTTTTTTGGGGAGGTTCAGTCCCTTTTTTGGGGAGGTCCAGTCCCTTTTTTGGGGGCAGGTTCAGTCCCTTTTTTGGGGAGCTTCAGTCCCTTTTTTGGGGAGGTCCAGTCCCTTTTTTTGGGGAGCTTCAGTCCCTTTTTTTGGGGAGGTTCAGCCCCTTTTTTGTTTTTTTTCCAGTGACTTTTTTTTTTTTTCCAGTGACTTTTTTTTTTTTTCCAGTGCCTTTTTGGGTTTTTTTCACTGCTTTTTTTGCTTTTCCAAGTACCTACAAAGGTTCATTTCTTACCCTTTCCCTATCCAAACCAGTAAAAACTGGGAAAACCTCTCTGCCTTTCACCCCTGACCCTTCTCCCCCAGCTCCATCTTCATCCTCATGGACCAATCCCACCTGAACCTTCTCCTGAATTCCCAAACCCTGGCATCACTCAAGCTGCTAAACCCTCAATCCTCAATCCCACCAACTCATTTTCCTCTTTCCCATGTTTTCCCAGCCTTGAACTCCACTCTGGGAGCCGAGCAGATTCCCTGGCACAGTCAGAGGTGTCCAACTCTTCCTCCTCCTCCTCCTCCTCCTCGTCGGAGGTGCCGGCGAAGCTGCGGCGCCTCAGCTCCACGGGCTCTGCCAAGGCCCCCCTGTCGGTGGAGGACGACTTTGAGAAGCTCATCTGGGAGATCTCAGGAGGAAAACTGGAAGCAGAAATCGACCTGGATCCAGGGAAGGATGAGGATGATCTGCTGCTGGAACTTTCGGAGATGATTGACAGCTGAGCTGCGGGAGTCTTTCCCCCCA
>VZRZ01006288.1:148013-163069 GCA_013398175.1 Climacteris rufus | reverse complement strand
GGAAGCGCGGCTCGCTGGGCCGCGCCGGCCGCTCGGTGGCCCCGAACACACCTGGCATCGCGCTGCTCTGCGCCAGCTGGCTCTGGCTCCCCGCCGCCGCGAAGCCGCCGCGCCTGCAACAACGCCACGCGCGCTCAGCACGGCCCAGCGGCGCTCGTACCGCCGCGCCTCTGCTGCTCGGGCTTTTACTGCCCCCCCTTGCCAATAGTTAAGCTGAAAGTGGTTTTAATAATTGACACGGCAATTCCTCTTTTATACAGATTAATCAAGTGCTATAAAAATATTACACTCTGACAGAGCTTCTTACCCTGATGTCCCTCCTCGGTTCATCCCGTGGCCTGGTCCTGACTGACCAGGCATGCTTCTATCACCACCTAATTTAAAAAAAAAAAAAAAGAAAAAAAAAGGGAAAAAAAAAATACAGGCTTTTGTGTTTTCCTTATAAAAATGTCACCTTGTTCCCAGCATTTGCTTTCTCAGGAATTTAACTAGCACTAGAAGTTCAGCAGCAGTAATTGACAGAAAAAAACCACGATCACACTGGTAAGCAGCAAGTGTACCTTGCCATCTCTCATGATCCCGTCCCATCACTCCTCCATCCACATTTCCCTGCCATGTACGATCTTGATGCCCCTCTAACTTTCGACCATGATCTCCCCAGTCACGTCCATCTCTTAAAAAAATAAAAGAACATCTTCTAGGTATGTCCCCTATCCATTTAGCAGCACAGGGTAAAGCCAAGCACCATACCCCATCCAAGAGTGTGTTAAATTGTTAATCAAGCTGTAGCTGTAACCACCCAGTCATGGCAATAAAAACTGGTCAAAGAGAAACGATGAGACGCTTGCTGAACAGCATCCTTCACATAACAAAACCTGTCCTTTTCTGACCTACAGAGACTTCATTGATGTTGCAATGGACTGAAATGCTTAGACATGGATCAATTCATTGGCTGCCATTCCTCTGTCTGGTGTATTCAGGTAGGACTGCATATTAAGCAGCTGGAATATGCCCAGCTTGATTAACTGGTTTAAAAAGAAACCACTATGACTCCAGGGGAGTCGAAGCTCTCTATCCCCACCACTGCAGAGACTGTCACCCAATGCCCTTAAAACCTGACCATTGGCCATAAATGACACTTGTGTAGGCCTTACTGGAGCATCTGTAGAAACAGGTTAAATTTCATCTGTAGAAATTGAAGTTTTTTTACAAAAGAACCACAGTTATGAGCTGAGCTAACTGAGCAGCACTTCTTTACTCACTACAGAGCTTCCCTCTTCTGAGGCATGTGGGAGCTACAGGTGGGAATTCCCTGCTCCTCCAGATACTCAGTCTGGAGAGAGGACTCACACTTGTCAAGCTGCTTCTGCTGACACCCTCCAGAGGTTCATTAAAACGTTAAGAACCCACAATTTTCTGCAAGTTCCCTGAATGCCCAGGCACTAACCGGGTTTGTGGGGGGATCCCTCTTCCCTCACTCATTCTTCTGTCAGAGCCGTAGCCACCCCAGCTGTCCCGGGAGTGGCGCTCGGGCCCCCCGTGCCGATCGTCCGGGTAGTGCTGAAAGGCAAACAGGACCCACTCATGCTCAGGATCAACACAGCTTTTCTTTTAGGATTGCAAAGATTTGGTTTCTTGAATGTCATCTTGTCACAAAACAAAACTGGAGCTCTCTCATTTTATACTGGTTCCTTTCTTTTTGCTGTGCACGATTCCACACTGTTCAGGGTGGGAGAAGACTTTTTTGTCTGGTAAGGTTTTTCAAGGCTTACATTCTGGCTCCAGGTTTTTAGTTTTTACATGAAATATCTGCCTACTTCCTACCTCTATTCAGAAACAAAAGGTTTTGAGCACCATTGTGGTGTTGGTTTTCACATCTGTCCTTTTACAACTTTGTTCCATTATGGCACCATAATGAAGGTGTTTTATTTATATAAATGTGAGAGAGGGCATCCTTGGCCAGCTAAGAAACTACAGCAGCTCTCTCTTAACACCTAAGATGGTCAACCAGAAAACTTTTACTGCAACATGTCTGAAAAACTGCTCCTATCACTCAGAGGTTTCCCCTGGCCTGTATCTGTGGCTACCACCCCAGCAAGCAGGTAACATCATAACTTACTTTACACTCATTAGCATACAAAATTAGTTCTGCTGGAACATCTGCTTAGCTGAAACCCAGTGGGGATTGTGTTTAAGAATTAGGCTGTGTGCACACCGGGTTCTTTCTGCTTTGGGGTCAGCTTGTTTGGCTTTTTAACTGAAGCACTTATTGGTTGTACACACCTGCCCATCTCGATCTGGTATTCCTCTTGTACAGTCCCTCCTGGAACAAAAAAGGAAGGTTTCAGATGAATCAATACAGTAATCACAATTCCAATGTCTGCATGAAATTACCTATGAAAAGTTAATCTTCATTAGGCTGTAAATCTGGATGCAAGTGTTTAGTGGCAAGATAACTCCAATGAGTTCTTGTTTCATAGCATAAAAAGAGATCAAAGTAACATCTATTGCTGCAGTACGGGTAAGCAAGGCATCACTGAGGATGGCCAGGTACTCAGTGATACCAAGGAAAAATACTGAGTGAACCTACCAGTGTCAGAAATGAGTTACAAGCAAAAACAAATGGTTTTCACCAGAGATCCTTTGAGAGCAAAACAGAAGTCTCAATGGCACCACACAGAAAATATTTTTCCATTCTGTGGCACTAAAAATCTGCGTTAGCCAGGCTGCAAAGATGAAAATAGGGAAAGTTTTAAAGCAAAATGAAATGGCTAAATCTTAGGGATTCATAAACCAGATTTCCATACATCTTGAGAGAAGCTGTTGCATCTCCATCAGCATCATGGCAGACTACACCAGGACTTATGATCTTTATGCAGCCTCCTTCTGCTATGTCCATAAACCCACGAAAACAACGGATTGCAAGCACGTGTGAAACCAGGCATGAGCAATGCACCAGGATCATTTGCTTTCCTGTTCTATTTGACACCCTTCAAGCCACAAAAGGAAGAACAGACAGTGCCTTGCCAACCTGTCCAGGCAATGATCCTGGTAGCGGCCGCGCTCGCGGTGGTCGAAGTCGTGGAAGCGATCCTGGCGGCCGAAGTCGGAGTGGTACCTGTCCTCCATGGCCAGCCGCTTGGCCTCGGGCCAGTAGGGGTCATCCCTCCTGCAGGGGGGCACAGCATCAGCAGCCATCCCTCAACCACCTCCCCTTTCTGCTCTCTCTCCATGTCAAACCTCGCTCAGTCCAATGATTAAAGACCTACGTGCGCTAAGCAGGAATTTTGGGTACAGAGGAAACTGAGTTTACCAAACCAGCTTAATTTCAGCATGTGACAACACGGAAAGAGAACAAATATCTTTCCCACTACTACTTAGAGTTACTATTCTTGGTCACTCCTCTCTGGGAAATAACAAATCTGCTGTAACAAAACAGTGCTTACAAATACACGAGCACGACATTTGCTCTTCAAGTTGCTGTTAAAGTGCTCAAAGTAGCACATGAAGAGTCTTTGAGTTGTGAGCTCCCACAACTGCTTCATCAGGAGTATTCACAGGCTTTAGAACACTCTCCAAAAGGGGATGAGGCCGAGTTTGGAGCCTCAGTGCCATCACCCTCACCTGCTGTCAGGATCATAAGGCCTCCTCATGGCCGATCTCCGCTCCTGCTCGTAGCGCAGCTGCTCCTGCTGGCGCCGCAGCTCCTCCCTCTCCCTCTGGATTCGCTCCTGCTCCCGTCTCCTCTCCTGCTCTATGTGCATTCTTTCTCTTTCCAACCTCTCCCTCTCCAAGCGTTCTCTGTCCAGGCGCTGCCTCTGAAATTCCAGGCGTTCCCGCTCCCTCTGGAGCCTCTGCCTTTCATCCCGCTCATGAATGGCCGCCAGACGCTGCTCCCGGTCTCGTCTCTCTCTTTCTCTAATTTAAAAAAGATACTTTGTTTTTCATTGAGATTCTGCAATCTAAGCTTTACTGCTACTTTGTTTTAGGTGTGGTTTCTTGTTTGGTTTTGCTTTCAAAAAAAGTTTTTATGTTCTTCCCACCAGCTGCTTAAACGCGAGTGATTTCTTCGTAATTAAACAACAGCAACTTAGGAGAAAATAAAAAACTTCAGAGAAATGAAGGAAGCAAAGGTGAGAATTCTGCATAAGTAACACAGGTCTGAAAAAGCTTGCAGAGGGCACAGCATGTCCTAAGACAGGAGTCTGACAAACAGAAAGTATTTACAAGCAACACAGGTCTGAAAAAGCTTGCAGAGGGCACAGCATGTCCTAAGACAGGAGTCTGACAAACAAAATGTATTGACAAGCTTCCAAGGAAAAATCAAGTATGGAAATTCAAATCCAATCAGGTGGAACACAAAGCCTGAAGTCTCCTCAAACGCAGGCTTAGAGCACATCTGATTTGGGTAGGAAAACCCTTCATCATTTGGCATTATGTCTGTTCCACCAAGAATTAGTAACAAATCAATGTGAGATAGCACTGTTGGGGGGTCAGCACGACGCTCTGCAGACTGTTGAAAACATGAAACAGACAGGGGAGGTGAACAATGGCACTGAAAGCTCCGAGGGAGGAGGGAGCTGGGAACTCACCGGCGCCTTTCTGTTTCCCTGATTTCTCTCTCCCTCTGCCTCTGGCGCTCGCGCTCCCGCTGCTCTTTGATTTTATCAAAGGATAAAATGTCCTGCTTCTCTTTGCTCTCTGATTTTCGGTCCTGGCTTTTTGTACTCTGGGTACAAAACAGTGCAGAACAATGCATGAGCTGAAAACACTGCTTTTCCACCCAAAATTCCTAGGCAAATGCCTGCTTTGTGTCAACCTGAACACACAGCCTATCACACCTTCCCCAGGGCCAAACAGTGATGGAATTCCAGGGAAAAGCAGGCATTCAAAAGCATCCCCAAATGTGGCCAGAACTTCTAAATACTATCAATACACATAAATACTATCAACACACATAAATACATATAAATACATATAAATACTATAATACATATAAATGCTTGGGGCACATGACCCTACTTGCACTGACTGCAAACAATTCACTGCTTTTCATCACTAAGTACATTCCATGCTCAGGGAAACACATCACCCTAACACCATTTTCATATTGCAACTCTACTTCTTTCATTAGGTCAGCAGTGAAAAACTATACAGAAGGTGAAACAAAAGCATTTAATCTCTGTAACATCATTAACACTCCAATCTTTTCTAAAAAGCCATAAAAACATAATTGTACCAATATGCAAGGCAACCAACACTTCAGCCATAAGCATATAAAGATATTTCTCACCTATTTTTACACAAAAATTTCCCTGAGAAATGGACTTACCCTCTCTTTTGATGTAGAGGTTTTCACACTAATAACTGGCTCTCCTTTGGATTTATCCATTACCACTGTCCTTTCAGTTCCTCGACTCACTAGGAAACAAAACAGATCCAAAATGAAACTGTACAAAGACATTCTTGCAAGATTTAAAACTGTGAAGATACTGAACCGTTATTTTAATGAGGTTTTTAGTAACTCATGGAACTTATTTATGATTAAAATAGCTTGCCAAGATTTGGCCAAGCTGAGGATGGGGGCAGTAAATTTAGCACAAAATTACAGTATTTTCTGGCAGGGGTGACAGTTAAAAGAACACAAATTTAGATCTCCTGGCCAAAAATACATCCCTTTGCCACAGTTTAAAAAGAAAGCCCAAGAAAGTACACAGAACCACACACTGTGTCAGGCCTAAAGCCAGTGATGGTTCCATAAAACTCAGTTTGCTGTTTTGAGTAGTTCGTTAGTAATTATGCAAGCTTTGTTCTAAGTTACTAGAATTCTAAGTCAAAGTTTTCAAGGTATTTTCTGATGCTGGTTTCTGTACACCAGCAAACCCTCAGTTTTATTAAATACTCTTCATGGTCTTTTTACTGAATTATCAATGACATCTAATAAGAACACTGAGGTTTGCTGAAGCTGAAATTTATCAATCAGCATGAATTCTGCATGTTTACACTTGTTCTTCCATTTCCTACCCAGCTGATAAAATGTTTTTGAATGCAAAGCAGAAGTTTTGTCACAGCTGCCTATACTCTTTGTACCATTTTTTTTTATTTTTTAACACAAGTATCCTTGAAAACATTTCTGAAAGACAGCCAGCATTACCTGATTTGCTTGCCCTGGATCTATCAGAAGATCCAGTCTTTTGTTCATCTTTTTCTTTTCCTTCTTTTTCCTCTTTTTCTGATTTCTTAGCATCATCCTTTTTGTCAGTCTTGTCCTCCTTCTTAATACCAACAGACCTACAAAAAGCAGTAAAGCAAAATGCCCCTTTCAACAGCAGCAAATCACTTGAAAAACAAATGCTGGAAGTATCACCCACTAACCACAGTCTATCCAAAAGACAGATTAAATCCCAGAAATATTTGCCAGTTAAAAGAAGAGTCCAAGCCAGAGTCAGATCAGAGGACAAATGACTGATACAAATAATGGCTTATCTAGAAACAAGTTGATTTAGTCTTTCCTGATGGTGAATTATCTAACTATCTAACTGAATTATCTAATTAACTAACAAGTTTTTATACTAACCCTGAAAAGCTTTGTATTTCTAAACAGAGGAACAATTAACATGCCCTTACTGCTGTAAAACATCCATTTCAAGTTTTCCAGCATCACTCCTATTTCAGATGCAGGATGAAACACCAAATCAAGATTTATTACAGTTACTGTTCAACTTGGTCACGTGGCTGTGTGTCAAATGAGTGGTCTTTAAACATCAAAAAACACAAAACAACACTTTACTTCTCAGATTTGGACTCTGCAGAATGGTGCCTGTCTTTTTCCTTCCTTGTTTCACCTTCCTTTTTGTCTGAAGGTTTTTTTCCTGCTGGTTCATTTTTTGCCTAGAAATTCAGCCAGAAATAATTGCGCAGTCAGGAAGAGCCATTAAAATTGCATGTTTTTATTTTCCATTGCACTGCCATGAAAGAGCTGCCACTCACCTTCTCCACAGAAATCATTTTACCATGCAGCTCTGTTCTGTGGAGGTGGTTAATGCACTTGGTGGCCTCCTCAGACGTTGACATGGTCACAAAGCCGTAGCAGCGAGCGCCAGGGCTGCGAGCATTCGTCACCACTTTTGCACCAACCACCTTTGGGGTAAAAAAAAAAAAATATTCTGTGTTTCCAGATCTTTTACTGAATGAATTCTAACTTAATCATCATTTCATAGCAGCTGAAAGTGGTTTGGGTTGGAAGGGACCTTTAAAGGCCAGCTAGTTCAATCAGTTTGTGACATCTTCAACTAACGCAGCTCAGAAAATTCATCTTCAAATTGCTGAGCAGGCCAATAACTGAAGGAAGACATAGAGAGGGGAAAGTGGGGGTGTAATAATCAAAATAAAATGGAAAAAACAAATCTACCACCACTTCCTCTTTTCTTACAGGACACCTGCATCCATGACAATCTCTGCCAGGCCAGAGGCACACACTCAGTGACATAAACATTTAATATCACACTCAGAAATGCATTTGGCAGAAGGGGAGATGGTCACACAAAGAGCTCCCTTCCACAACTTCTGCTCTTGTATCCTAGCAGGCACTGCAAAACAAATGGAGGCCCGCCCTCAAAGACTGGATTTCTCAAAATAGCCCTTGAAATTAAACAGTTTGAAACAACATTAACTATTGGTGGACACTCAGGACATAATTAGGCTACTATAGGATGTTCTACCAGTCTCTCCTGTCAAGAATTGCATCATTGTTACAGGTATCTGCACAGATATTCTTTGCAAACTGGATCTCTGTTCCCAGCCCTCCATTTCAGACAACCTTCTTTATTGACATATATTTTTCAGATACAGAGTTTCCAAGGAACAGAAAGTACTCAGCCTACCCAGTTACTTATTACGGAAAATAAGAGTTGATTTAAGGTCAGCCTTTCAAATGGATAAAATTGTTTGGTAATTTCCATATCCAGCACATACCTTCCCATACTTGCTGAAAAGATTCTTCAAATCTGTAGCTCTAGTAGAGGAGGAAAGTCCACTAACCCACAAATTTCTGCCAGAACCACTGCCCACACGGCCTAAGGTACAAAGAAGCCAAACATAAAAGGCCGTGTAAAACACAAATGCAACAGTGCAAAATTAAGAGTCCAAACCCCCCACTTTCTTCCTTCATAAAACCCTTCCAGTACAATTTTACTTCTACCTCTTCCATTCATTCTTAATACACACTGCAGCCTGCAAAAATGAACTTTTGAAATCCACAGTTAAAGTGCATTTGAAAAGCCGTAACGAGTATTTTGCTACATATTTCTTTCTGTACACCAATCACTTTTAGGAGAATTACAAGCCATTACATGTTAATTCACAAAAAAAGGCTTCTTATTTAAAAACACCCCAACTTTGCTGGTTAATAAGGTTACAGAAGCTACATGAACTGAAATTTTAAAATTATATTTTGAAGGCATGTCTTACAACTGCATTGAGGGTTCACTGAATTAACAGTCCTCACAAGAACTGCCATTCCAAAGTCTAAACCTAGAGATTTAGGCATCTGGTAAGATTTTTCAGAGGAATCCTGGTCTTTCTGGTGCCTAATACCAGTCACAAAGCTAGTGGGGCTATAATATAACAATGAAGACAGACACACTTAAAGAATTAACAAAACACAGAAAATAAGCAATGGAAGAAAGGCAAAAAGCCAGTGGCACTATTACTCCATTCCCTCCTTTGAATGTGCACTACCTAAAATTAACTCTCAACTAATGGTTACATTTGAGCCTGTAACATTTTTACTCCAAATCCTTTGTACATAACCCACCCCAAGAAACCCTGAACACACACGTACCTTTCTCATCTTTTGCAGTTATCTTTGTATCTCTGTCCTCAACAGGGCTAAAGACAAAACACCACATTATTCAAGCAATCTTGTGCAAAAAACACATTAATTCTAGACAGCACACTAAAATTGGATACCTACCAGTAAATTAGCTCCAAAATAAACATTATATTTGCAAATTTTTAGAAGAGTGACAGGAAATAGGGATTTGTACCCCTAAACGGACAATTCTGTTTTGCAGATGACAGAAATCAGAGTAATTTGGGGAAACAACCTTTGAAGGTTGAGGAAGGAAAGAAATCAAACCCACTGCGTTTAAAAAAAACCAACCAAACAAAAATATATCTACACATGGAGAAATAAAAGAGACCCTTTAGGAATAGGCTACAATTTCATCAGTCTCGGTGGCCAATTGAAGGAAACAGCTTATTCGCGTCACTTAAGGCCCAATGATAAAAGATAGCATCTGGTCTAGAACGGAGAAAAAACAAACCTCTTTTTCTGATCAGCGCCCTCACTGGCTGAGGACTCTTTAGTGGCAGGGGATTCCTCAGAATTAGCTTTGTCTTCTGTTTTCTTGCCATCTTCTTTGCTAGCTCTGGCTTCGGCGCCTGCGCCTCTCTCCGCTGTTTCCCCACTAGAGGCTTCCAGGCCTTGGGAGCGTTTGCTACTCTGATCGCTTAGGCTCTCTACCACTACACCTTCAGAGTCCGGCCTCTCTTCCTCGGGGCTCTGTTCACTTCTCTCCCCTTTTGCTACCACTAAACGCTTTGCTTCCTTCCTTGCCAAAGCTTGGGCCGGTTTGCTGTCCAAAGCTAAAGCATCTTCCTCCACCTGAGCGGCACCCACAGCGTCCTCTTCCTCAGCCAGCCTCTTGCCTGGCCCCGCGTTACTGGCTTCCTGCGCGCGCGGCCGCTCCGCTTCCCGACTCTCTTCGTTAAGTAGCTCAGATTTACAAGTTTCCCCCAAAATGTCGAGTATTTTCTCATTTTCTACGGATTTAACAGGAATAGAATGGCACAAGATTTAATCACCAGGGAAATACAGCAATCACAAACGTGGAACTGGCATGGCTGCCACACTAACACCAAGAGAACTGCTAAGCTACACAGAGATTGGAAAACCCTAGTGTACACAGTGTTACAGCTACCACGCTAACTGCTCTCTCACACGCTACCAAATCAGCCCTACCACCTGAACAGGGAAGAAAAATGCCCCCACAGATTTAACCAAAAACTTCGGCCTCATCCTTCACATTCTTCAGCAAATCGTTCAGCTCTGTTTCTTCTCTAGTTAGCTTCCAGAGTCCGAGATGCTTAACTGAACGTATCAAGGCACTGAGAGTTCAATTTTCCAAATTTCTGTGAAGTTCTTTTAGCAGAGACAGTCCAACATGAGAGCTGGGCATCTTCTGAAGGTTCTGAGTGTGTTTGCAGTCCAGAATCGAGTGGCATCTGCAGTAAATTCCTGTGATGGCAGCGTGTTCCTTCTTCTGAAGTCCAGTCACTTTTTCATTCCTGTTCTGCACCAGAGCTTTGCACTACCTACACTCCTGTATTTATATTTATTCACAGAACCACTGTACAGTGTGATATCACAAGATCTGTTTCCAGAACCTTTTTCATCTTTAAGGCTCATCCCTTAACTCCACTCTGCAGTAACAGTTCTAGGGAACCATTTCATGGCATTAAACACGTTTTCCAAAGGTGGTTATTCACAGATCTGGTGATATGACCGGGTTTCCAATCTCTATGACCCTGCATAACCTGGATTTTCCACCATAACAACGTACACTACAGTAATGCATTAAAAGAAAAACCAAAACAAACAGGGACGCAAAAAGCCTCAATGAAGAATGAAACTGTTCAAATGCCCAGAACTTTTTCTTTTCATTACCAAAAAAAAAAAAAAAGAAAAAAAAAAAGAAGAAATCGAATTAACCAAACAGTAACAAACAGTACCTGGCTCCAAAGGTAACTCTTCAAGTTCCTGCAGTGAAAAAGATTTTAAAAAGGAGAAATACAATTATTTCATAAGCAAGATGCTATTCAGACAGACACCTCTTAACCACCCAATACAGGGGAGAATCTAGTGAAAGCTTTACAATAATTTAGCCTCTTTCAGCTTTGAAGACATTGAACTTTAAAAAGGTTTAATATGAGTGTTTAATGTCCTCTTAGAAAGACTATTAAACCTTTAACATTTCTCAAATTCAGACACCTGTACTCATTCACATGGGTAAATCAATCACCAGACCTAAGGAGCACAGAGGAAAACTCATCTTCTCTACAGGGTATTTTGTGCAATCTCCTTTCTGAGAACAGGATCAATGGAAACAAGGCCAGCATTTCAGGGACAGTTTCAGTTTTCTTCTGCACATGGGATATGTACCTTTTTTATGGAAATTAAATACAGTGTAAGGCACTGAGCTGGAATTTACATCAGATAAAAGGAATCCAGTCTACCACCCAACTCAGTATGACACATACATCATAAATATATATATATGTATTTTATGTTTATAAATACCTGATAGAGAAATAAATCTTTGCCTATAGGAGTAAATTAGAAAGGCATTATTTCCCATTCTTTGCAGAGTAAGAATGCAGCCACTGTACACACACTGTTTCAACCCACAGTCTTATGTGCTGTATTTTATGCTTTTTTTGTTTGTAAAGAAAAACTGGCTCCCATTTACCTTTATTACGGTTAAATCTGATGAAGAAGCATCTAAACTGTTCCCAACATCTTCAAACTCTACCTTTAAAAAACAAATGGAAGACATTTTGTTATCTATAACAGAATACTGTGAAAGCTCAATGAGAAACTGAAGATTTTTGCTTGCACTGACAACTGGTACTAAGCAAACACATCCAAAGGAACCAACAATGCTAAAAACTGAGCATTAACCTCCAAAACTCTTCCCAACCCCCACTGACTGAATAATCTCATTATCTCTTAACTAAAATGGCCAGCTCACAAAAATCTTTTAAGTATGGGGATTCCAGCAGCAGAATTTTTCTGATTCATCCCTCTGTGCCAAAAAGTCTAAGGGACTCATTAACTATTTCCTCACTGATAAAAACCTAGAATATAGTTCTCTGAATGTTGCAGTTCAGTTGAAGAGAAGAAAATAAGCCACACTTATTTGTATGCCTTACATGTTTTCTAAAACACAGATATGAAAACATGAATGTTAACACAATGTGAAGCAGATGAAAACTTCAAAACATGATTAAAAACAAATGCTTTTTGAACTGCTATTAATTTATAGTCACATGCGCACAAACATCTAAATATTTTTAAATTAAAACTCATATTTCCACAAATATGTAAAAGGAAAAGCAATGACCAAAAGAACCAGTGCAGTGCCAAATTGTTCCAAGTACTCATTCTGCTACTTCAGAAATAAACAAATAAATAAATAAGAAAACTCTGATTCCACACACATAAGAGATGCATACCATCACTATTGGTATCTCTCTTGATTCTTCTTTAATTTCTGAAAATTGTGGGGATGCCTCCAAGTTACCTACAGCATACTCTGCAGGCTGATCTGCAAGTTCTTTCACTTCTGCATCAGCATTTTCTTTACTATCAGACAGCGAGTCAAGAATATTCTGAGCACTGTAATCCTCTCCACAATCTACTGCATTGCCATTATCTATTTCAGCTTCATCTAACACACTAATATCCATCATGTCAATATCCTGCAAGTTATCCAAACTTGCTTCAATATCGTCCTGTAGAAAGAGAAAAAGCACATGTCACAGTCGTGGTGAGTGAGAGCCAAGCTGTGAGCAGCCCCTGCACAGCAGCCCCAGGTACCTGTCCATCTCCTGAATCCTCCTCCAGGCCATTGTCTTCCACTCCCTCTTCATCTGGTCTACGGCCTAACAACATTAGGATCATTAGAATAAAAAGAGAGAATCTACAGATGTATCCTTTCAGTTTTATTTTTACAGTTCTCTGCTTTTTCCCCCATTTCCCACACCTGAGTGTTTGTCACCCCCCCCAGTAAGGGACAAACTCCCTGCAGTCCAACACCTGGCAAGAGCTCAAGCTCTGTGACCTCCCCAGAACATTTGGCTCAGCTCAGATTGCAGCAATTTATTAACTCAACCTTCCATTTGTTTACAGACATTTACCAGAAGGAAAGGGGGGGAAAAGAAACCAGACAAAAACCACAACACAAATTGATTTAAAACCCCACAGCTTTACTGCAGTGCTCTGCCCACCAGCTGGACAGGTAAAACCCAGCTGGCATCACTGCAAACACTGCACCAGCCTCAGCACCAAACAGGAACTCCTCAAACTCAGAGCTAAGGTGCTGTTTCATCTCTTAGGAATTTTATTTTCCTCAAAAGCTACAAGCCCATTACAACTGAAAAGTGGAAGGGGTTTTAGAGCCAACAGGAACGTTTCACCTACTTCCATCCCAACACTAAAAGTGCTGTAATACACATTAGGTATTTTTCTGAGGCTTGAAAATGAACAGGATTACAAAAAATCTCTGCTTTTAGCCATAGCTGTGATGTTTGCTCTCTATCTGGTCAAGATTTCATATTGCACCATCACTCCAAATCAGATATAATGACAAAAATCAACCAAATTAGCTGGCAAAACAGTCGAGTTCCATCTCACAAATTTATATTTTGTGTCAATTAAAATCAGTAATGAAAATACTTCATCTAAACTAGCTATTCTGCTCAGCTCCAATGCAAAATCTTAAACACTATTTGTTTACAAAATAAGATCAAATTGTGCTAATTAACTAATTTTAGAAAAACAGTAGGTTATTTTTTTGAAAATAAAGACTATGTAAGACTGTCTCACCACTAGAAAAACCAAGCATAAAGCCTTGAAAACACATCTGACTTCAGAAGCTGATTAAAAACTAGTCTTCTGGGAAGAAAAATGCAACTGCTTTTAGCTATGAAGCATAACACTACAGAAGTTATTTTGCATTTGCTAGAAACTCTGCATTTCTATAAAGAAATCCCTTTTATTTTCCAAATACAGTCACATAAAAAGCCTGTTAAAAATCTGTTAACAACACTGACAGTGCTTCAGTGTTACTTGGTAATTCCTCATGCAAATTGCAGGGAACTCTGAGAATAAACCCAACAGATCCTTCAGGTAGACCATTTTCTGCCTTATTAAATCACCTGAAATTCTGTGAATAACTGACAGCTAAGTTCAATATTATATCACCCATCCCTACAAACCCGAGCACAAATGTGGGGAACAGTACCAGCAACAGAAAAAAGATTAGCAAGGTTCCATTTCGTCAGTACAGTTGCTTGAAAACTCAAGGAAGATAAGGTCTCTCTAACTGCCCTGTACCTTTGCTGCTTCTTTTTGGAGTTTTTTTCATGACATTTTCTGAAACCACTGGAATTTCATCGGGATTCCCTCCTTCCTCCTCGATAGCCTAGCGGGGGGAAAAGAGAAAGACAGATATAAAGATAGACATAAAAAATTTCGTTTGGGCATTTTTGTTGTGTTTAGGAGCTGGACACCAGAAGCTGAAAAATTCCAAACCAATAATTCAGTGCTTTGAATCAGCAACTTGGATACACAAATGAAAAACCACCAGATCAAAACAATAAGCATGCNCCAAACCAATAATTCAGTGCTTTGAATCAGCAACTTGGATACACAAATGAAAAACCACCAGATCAAAACAACAAACACGCAGAAGGCAGCAACACGTTGGTCTAAGTTTTCTGGAAAGCAGTCAGCAGAAAAAGCCAATCCCACAGCGTTTATGAGTCTGCATAGACGCACAGGTTGTTGTGACAGAGCAAAAGTCTCGGCTCCGGGACACAGCAAGCGGATCAGTGAAGGTGTCCCGCAGGCTACTAATACAGGATACAGTGTTGTGACAAGGATACAGTGTTCAGGCTACCAGCTACAGAGCCAAAAAAATAACGGTCCGCAGCAGAAAGCCCAGCAGACAGCGTACAGAACCGCAAACCAAGGAACTCAGCGGATGGCGGAAAACTGTGCTGCACAGGGCCAGAAATACCGGGGCCGAGTGCCGCGGCAGCCCCGCTGTGCCGGGAAACCGGAGAGGGACTCGCCGCCCGCCCGCGCCAGCAGCGGTCACGGGGTGAGCTCGGGACAGCCAAGAGTAGGCCCAGTCTCACCGGGCACCGAGCGCTGACACTGAGCCTGGCGGGCCCTGCGGAGCCCCGGCCCCGCCACCAGCCCCGGGCCC
>VZRZ01006288.1:128639-146723 GCA_013398175.1 Climacteris rufus | reverse complement strand
GGCGGCTGAGCGAGCTGCGAGTCATCGACCTGCGGGCCGAGCTCAAGCGGCGTAACCTGGACAGCGGCGGCAACAAGAGCGTCCTCATGGAGCGGCTGAGGAAGGTGAGGCGAGCCCCGGCGGGGGGAGAAGGGGGGAGCGGCGTGGGGCCATCCGGGTCCTTTGTCTGTGGCGCTCTCGGCGCCTGCGCGCTCGGGGCCGGGCCCGGGGCCTGGAGCGGGGCGGCCTGAGGGGAGCGGGGCTCCCGTGCTGCTCCCGGGGCTGTGGGGCACCAGCGCGGCCCCTTCCTCGGGCCGCTACCGAGCCATTGCCCTTGCGCTGCTTCGTGACGCCGCTCTGTGGTGTGGGCGCCCGTTCCCGCGCTGCATCCCCGCTCTGGAGCGCGGCTCAGGTTGCGCTGGGTGGAATCTGAGATGCCTTTGGCCTTTCGCGGTTGCCTGACCCTGTCGTCCGCGCGTCCTTCCCCGATTTACTCTGCCGTTCCCCCGGCCCACACACACACCCCTGCCCCTTTGCTATATCTTTTGTTGTGGTTCTTCTCTGCGCCGTTCGCTGTTTACAGAACGGGGGAAGTTGGAAGGGATCACCCTGGGTCATCTGATCCAACCTCCCTGCTCCAGGAGGGTTGTCCGCACACGATACAGGATTTCGTCCAGACTGTTCTTAATTATCTCCAGTGAGAGACACTCCACACCCTCCCTGGGCAATATTTTCCCATGCGTGGTCACTCGCACAGTAAAGAATTTTTCCTCATGTTTAGGTGGAACTCTCTGTGCATCAGTTTCTGTCCGGTTGCTCTGCACCACCACACTTCACCTGACCCATCTCTGCGACCTCTCTGGAATGTATTTTCACAGACTTCCAAGAGGTCAGAACAGCACAGTCGGCCCTGGCATTTCATGGGTTCTAACAAGCCTGCACATTGAAAAAAAACTCATGCACCTGAGTGTCTCTCCCAGTTTTATACAATTAAAGTGCTTATCTGCAGAGCAGGGAGCTTTGCTCCCCAGTCATAGCTTGATTTGGCTCCGGGGTATGTGGGGTGTGTTCAGTGTTTCTAACAGGGGATTCAGCTGCCTGGCTGTGTGTCCTGAACTAGGCAGACACACCAATGCTTCCCCCTGACAAATCCCTAAAAATGTAGCTGTGATGAGACCCCAGCAGGCAGCCAAGCACCACATGGCCACTCACTCAGGATGGGGACAGAAGTGGAAGGGTAAAAGGGAGACAAAACTTGTGGATTGTGGTAAAGGCAGTTTTATAATTTTAAAAAAATGTAAGGATGGAAAAAGAGACCAACACAGATAAAGAAAATTAATAAAGCACACAAGAAGAACAAGTGATGTAAAGGAAAATAATTGCTTGCTGTTGACCAACTGATGCTGAGGCAGGCCCCAAGTAATGGCAGCCCCATCAGCCTCCACCAGTTTTATTGCTGAGCACAACACCCTGTGGTCTGGAATATCCCTTTGGGTCCCTTCCCAATTCCCTGTGCCCCCCCAGCCTGCTCAGCAATACCTGCAACATCCCTGTGTTCTCAGCACTGTTCTCAGCACAGATTTAAACACAGCCCCAGCCCAGCTGCTGTGAAGAGAATTAACCATCCCACCCAAAGCCAGCACAAATGCCCTCCAGCAAATAATACAGTGGATATCATCCTGCTGTCTCCAACAGGCCATTGAGGATGAAGGAGGAGATCCTGAGGAAATTCCTGTGGCCTCAGAGCTGACCACCAAAAGAATGCCCAAAAGAACCAGCAAAGGTACTGTGTCTGCTCACCTGCAGCTCCTCTGTTTGCATGGAGCTAGAACTTAGCATACAAAGCTGATTTTTCCTGTTTCATTAGTTTAATTTTTTAAAAAAGTGCTTTTTACCTCATGGAAAATTGTGAAAGTCTTTTGCATTTATGAGCAATAACAAATTTAAATGATAATATGATACCTAACTGTATTTTATTAGCAAGTGGTGAAGCCTGAAGATGAAACTGTAAATTGCAGGTGTTCCTGTACTTGTGACCATGAGTGTAGGATTGTGTCAGGTGCAGAGCAAGCAGCTGCAGCATAAACTCCTGTGGAAAGTCTCTATAACTATATTTAAACTATAATTAACCATATTTTGTTTCAAAATATTGTTCATGTCATGTTCCATGTGGCTTATTTGAATTGCTCAGAGCCAGTTCTTAAAAAACACTTTCTGATGAGAAATGGACTATTAAGCTGCTTCCCTTAAGATAGAGGGGCTATAAATAGAGAAAGAGCAGTTGTCTTTGAATAACAATACGAGTTTGGGGGTGGCAGATGTGCATAAATGTGTTCTGTATGTCCAGGATCTTGGAAGTGAACACTACTCTAAATCAGTTTAAGGGTTTGTTTTGACAATCTTATGGTGTTACTTTTAAATGGATGACTGAGACAGTGTTGTGTCTTTTTAGGTACTGAAGTGTTGTGGAATGAGACTGTAGCTGTAGAAAGATACTGTTGCTGTAGAAAAATACTCTGCTACTTGTAGTTCGTGCTCCTGCTGTGTGTGTGGGGTGCAAGGTGACCTTGGTTGTATCCACACAGACCCAGACTTTTGAATGAGCCTCTTAAAGATTCCTTTTTGAAACAGAGTGTTCATAGGTGATTCTCCAAAGGATTAAGCATGTAACAAAATGTAGTGCTACATCTCACTGCAGTGATACTGTTTTTAGGAAGAAAACCAGAGGAGGAAGGTGTGGAAGACAATGGTCTGGAAGAAAACTCTAGAGATGGGCAGGTGAGTGAAATCCTGATTGCAGTTACTAAGAATATGCATCGTGTAACCTGCAATAAATACACATTTACCCTTTTTCTGTCTGTAGGAGGATATTGAAGCAAACCTGGATACCTTGCAGGATATTGACATGATGGATATTAGTGTGTTAGATGAAGCTGAAATAGATAACAGCAGTGCTGTAGACTGTGGAGAAGATTATAGTCCTGACAATATTTTGGATTCTCTGTCTGATAATAAAGATAATGTTGAAGCAGAAATGAAAGAACTTCCTGATCAGCTGACAGAAAATGAGGTGAGTGAGTGGAGATCTTTGTCATTTCTCAGAAGGTATTTAATAGGTGTATGGGCACATGAACAGGTTATTTCAGTCTAATAAAATATAGGACATGAGTGTGTTCTGGGTTCTGTTCCCCTTTAACAGCTGTCATGTCCTCCTCTTTTAAATGGTAAATATTCTTGAATTTATTAGAGACTTGAAATGTTTGCAGTAGATGGGTCACCATCTTCCTTACCTTGCAGTATCATCTTTGCTTGCTGTGAAAGGAGCCTGGAATTGAAAATGCTGTGTTAGTTTCCATGTTCCCTCTTCCCATACATGTGTTACATGTGTTAAAGTGTACATATGCATATATTCAACTGTCTGGATGTTTATGTGTATAGGGAGAGAAAGAGAGAAAAAGAAATTTTCGGTTTAGGTAATTTGGAAATCTTTTCTGCAGCAATGATGCTCTGGTTTAAGGAAGTTGTGTTGTTCTGTTTTCTCATAGAGATAATAAAAGAAGAAAAGCTTCATGTCTTGCCCTGTTCTGACATTGCCAAGCTTTGGAGTTGGTTTAGAGAGCAGCTTGCAATGTCATTTGCAGACAGCACAGGGTAATCCATGTGTCACATTCAGTCCCCAAATAATATCCTGCTTGGATAATATCCTGCTTGGATCCCTGTGGGTTTGGTTTGTTTTTATTTTAGGCTGTTCACTCACAAACCAGAACATTTTATCCTTCTTGCCTCCTGCATATTTACCTCAAATTTTACCATTTATCTTCTATCACCTGAAAAAGGAGATTTTCTCACTCCCTTTGTGTATAATTGGTCTCTCAGCACCCCAGGAAAGGCAAGACTTTTGTGCCCAACCACTCTGTCAACATCCTGTTGTGGGGACCCTTCACTGAACAGTCCCCTGGATCAGAGGGTGACACTTTTTTTAAAATTAAGCAAATGAAACAGGAGAAATCACTGCCTTGCTGAGGGTCACACAATAAGAGCTGAAGAGAGACCCCCAGCCCAGTCTCCTCAGCTGGGTGTGTTACTCACTGCAGGCAGCTCTTAGTGCCCTTGAAGGGCTCACACTGAACACTTTATGGAATAACACCATCAAGGTCATAGAAAATGGTGACAGGTTAAGGTTTGAGAATTGCTGGTTGTGATATCTGACTGAAAAAAAAACAAAAAACCTCCAACATGCTAACAAGCTTGAATTCCTAACAAAAGCTGGACATCCCTAGAGGGGAGAAGATGGGTCCAGATACAGTGGAGCCTTCCCCAACTTCTCCTCCTTTTAACTTTTGTACTATTTTTACATTTAGGTGGAGCCTGAGTGGCTGCAATCACATCCTGTTCAGTGGGGTGGTTGTGCCTGGGAGCTGGGTGACATCAGTGTCACCTCTGAGGGACCTCTGGGCCAGAGCTGTGCATTTTGCTGGTCCAACAGCAAGAAATCTTCTTTCTTCTGCCTTGGCTGGCAGCTGCTGTGTCCTTTATCACTTACAGGGTACCACCAAATTCTCCCTCTTGCAAGGGTTTCAGCAAAGCCTGGCTGTGGTGTCTGCATTCCAACAGACCAAACAAACACAAAGGCTTTGAGAAAGTCTCCCCTTTGATGGGACTGAACACAAAATTCATTGCAACAGCATCCACTTAACCCAAAAGGCAACTTTGTGGTGTTCTCTAAATTAATATAATGTAACCAAAGAGCTTTGGCTGTGTCTTACCATCAACTCTTGAAGGAAGGAAGATTTTTGGGATGTGTTTTCAATTTGGAAAAGTGGAAACCTAAGTCAGCTTCATTTCTAACTTGTTTTTTATTGTTAAGAAACTGAAGTTAAAAAGTGGGAAAATGAAAAAATGTGTTGAGTAGCCACAGAAATGGAAAATAAGATTCTAAATAAGAGTAATTTTGAAATATATAATGTCTTGTTGAAATTAATATTAAAGGTAATTGGAGAAAGATTTTTTCCATCAGGTATGTTTACATGTTGCTCCTGATTCTTGGGTCACAATCTGAAGTAGCAATCGAGGTATGTCAAGCACTTTAATGTATTTTTTGTTTTTTTGATAGGGAAGGTTAAATACAGGTGTATTTTCTATAAGCTACTTTCATAGAAAATGCTATAATTCCTTTCTTGCTCTTTTAGGAAGATTATGATGAAATTGAAAACAATTTAGAAGCCTCCTCTTCTGATTTAATTGAAATGAAGGTAAACTGAAAATGCAGCTGTATTTCAGATTGTCATGTTATCAGCATGTTGTAGTACTAGTATTCACTCTGTTGTTACACTACAAAAAACAAAATGTGACCATAATATGAAATTGTAGCAGAATCCAGGACATTCATGACCTTGTTCAGCATTCAGTCTGTGAAATGAGAATGCCCTGTGGTTTTTTCAGTCAGCTCTTGAGACTTCCTTCACTTTCATGGCAGATAAAAATGGCCTTGTACTGTTAATTTCTTCTTTCTCCCATTGATTATATAAAGCAGTAGCTGTTTGGTTTTTTTGTTTGTCTCTGTAGTTGGTGTGGTGGTACACAAAGATATTTCATTGGTTTATTGAAAATTCAGAGCTGAGAGAATGCAGTTGTGGCTGGTATTTTGATTTGGCTTCATTGTGCCAGAAAAATCACTCAGTTCCAGTGGATGTTGAAAAAAAGGGCTAAATGTAGTAAATGAATTTGTGTAGTTTTCAGCTTTGGGATTGGGCAGGGAGTTGCTGTTACTCTGTGTTGGAAAATACATTTTATAAAATCCTCATTCTGTGGTCTTTTTTTCCCCCAAACAGAAAATGGAGAAGCTGCACTTGGAGCCAGGTACTGTTAAAGAAAAACATATTCCTGTCTTTTCAACTAATACTTTTTAAACCATTAACTATTAAAAAACCCAAGCAAACAAACATAATTTGCATTATTTTTATAATGGACAATCCAGATTATGCAGGGTCATAGAGATTGGAAACCCAATCATATCCCCAGATCTGTGAAGTGATGCTTGTCATCTTTGAAATACTTCCAGTGAAATGAAATGGTTTAAAAACCTGTTAAACTACATAAATGGATTTAGAGAAGTTAATCACAGTTTAAAAGCTAAATATTCTACTTGTAAACAGATCTTGTGATATTGCACACACCTTAACTCTGTTACTAAGTAGAGAGCAGTGAAAGCAGTAAAAAGATATTGTAGGGCGTTAAAATATAAAGATTAGTTACTGGATACAGAAGAAAGAAGAGAGTTTCTTCATGGAAATTTCATACAGATACTTTTCCCTTTCTGGACTGCAAACACACTCATGCACCATCAGAAGATGCCCAGTTCTCATGTTGGACTGTCTCTGCTAAAAGAATTTCACAGAAATTTAAAAATTGAACTCTCAGTGCCTTGATACGTTCAGTTAAGCATCTCGGACTCTGGAAGCTAACTAGAGAAGAAACAGAGCTGAACGATTTGCTGAAGAATGTGAAGGATGAGGCCGAAGTTTTTGGTTAAATCTGTGGGGGCATTTTTCTTCCCTGTTCAGGTGGTAGGGCTGATTTGGTAGCGTGTGAGAGAGCAGTTAGCGTGGTAGCTGTAACACTGTGTACACTAGGGTTTTCCAATCTCTGTGTAGCTTAGCAGTTCTCTTGGTGTTAGTGTGGCAGCCATGCCAGTTCCACGTTTGTGATTGCTGTATTTCCCTGGTGATTAAATCTTGTGCCATTCTATTCCTGTTAAATCCGTAGAAAATGAGAAAATACTCGACATTTTGGGGGAAACTTGTAAATCTGAGCTACTTAACGAAGAGAGTCGGGAAGCGGAGCGGCCGCGCGCGCAGGAAGCCAGTAACGCGGGGCCAGGCAAGAGGCTGGCTGAGGAAGAGGACGCTGTGGGTGCCGCTCAGGTGGAGGAAGATGCTTTAGCTTTGGACAGCAAACCGGCCCAAGCTTTGGCAAGGAAGGAAGCAAAGCGTTTAGTGGTAGCAAAAGGGGAGAGAAGTGAACAGAGCCCCGAGGAAGAGAGGCCGGACTCTGAAGGTGTAGTGGTAGAGAGCCTAAGCGATCAGAGTAGCAAACGCTCCCAAGGCCTGGAAGCCTCTAGTGGGGAAACAGCGGAGAGAGGCGCAGGCGCCGAAGCCAGAGCTAGCAAAGAAGATGGCAAGAAAACAGAAGACAAAGCTAATTCTGAGGAATCCCCTGCCACTAAAGAGTCCTCAGCCAGTGAGGGCGCTGATCAGAAAAAGAGGTTTGTTTTTTCTCCGTTCTAGACCAGATGCTATCTTTTATCATTGGGCCTTAAGTGACGCGAATAAGCTGTTTCCTTCAATTGGCCACCGAGACTGATGAAATTGTAGCCTATTCCTAAAGGGTCTCTTTTATTTCTCCATGTGCAGATGTTTTTTTATTTTTTTTAAACGCAGTGGGTTTGATTTCTTTCCTTCCTCAACCTTCAAAGGTTGTTTCCCCCAAATTAGTCTTATTTGTAATCATCTTCTTAATGTAAGTCTGTTTAAGAATCTGACTCCGTTATTTCTTGTCAGATTTCTTAAATCAAGTATACAAAGGTGTGTTTTCGTTTGCAACATATTTTCTGGTAGGTATTTAATTTTAGCTTTTTTCATAATTTATCTTTAGTCGCTTTTCTTTCTGACTTGAATAATGTGGTGTTTTGTCTTTAGCCCTGTTGAGGAGGACAGAGATACAAAGATAACTGCAAAAGATGAGAAAGGTACGTTTGTTTTTAAGTGTCAAATTCAGTGATTGCTTGCATAGCTGTCTGTGTTGGATGGGGTGTTTCAGCAGAAAAGCATTGCAATCTGTGCAGTTCTCAATCACCATAAATTCCCCTCTTTCTGCATTTTTTTTTATTCCTGGCAAAATAAGTATTTTGCTTTTATGCGTTTTCTAAGAATATTTGCACTGCACCCTTTTATTTTATCTTTATTTTTAAAAGTAGACTTTAATACATGGCAAATATATTTTTTATGGCACTGAAGGTTCTTGCTAACAGCTGTTAGTGGGTCAGGAACCTTTTGCAATTGTGTTTGCTCTGCTATACCCACTTGAAATTCTTCTTCCCATCTTCTGTTTTGCTGAAGTAATTTGGAATCTGCTGTTCACATATTTAAATGCCACCAAAATTACAGCTTAATGCTGCCTTCAAATTACATTGATTTTATTAAATCTTTGTTCACACAGATCCTATTTATGGTGCAAATATGCCTCAAAAGGAGGAAGAAAATACTTTGATCAGCAGTGTCAGATGCCTGCTTCTTCTTTTCATCATAATTCTTCCTTTTAATGCATCAGGCAGCTGAGTCTTTGCAGCTCACCCCACCTCTCTGTTCCTTTATCCCTGCCCAGGGCAGAAAATGTAGAACTGACTGTTAACATTTTTCTTACCTCCTGCTGGCAGGTAGTTCAGCCCCAGCAATTCCTGTCTGCCAACTGGACAGGAAGAATTGGTTTGGTTTTAATTGAGTTTACAACAGACTCAGTTCCCTGTCAGCTGCTTTTTCCAGCATCCTGGGTTGTACCTGTTTGCACAAGCTACTGGACCTCCCTGTCAGCTTTGTTAGGGTCAATTTACCTCTTGCTTAAAGTCTGTAATTTTGTGCTCTCTTATTTCAGAATATTTGAAGGAGTGTTTTGTGCAAGCTGTCATTTACCTAAGGACTTGAGTGTATTATTTTTGTGGACTGAGAAAACTCTTCTCGAAGTTTGCATTCAAAGCAGCCTTCAGGAGCTTGGGTGTCTGATACCCACCTTGCTCCTGCCTCCCTTTCTCCAAAGGATGTGCTGTGTTCCATAACATTTGTGTTAATCATGTTCTGCTTTAGTGAACAGCAGTGGTGAGAGGGAGCTCCTGCACTGTGTAACATTCTCTGCATGCAGAGCAAAGTGATTCAGCCAGAGGGAAGCTACAGAACTATACACAAGTTCAGTTCTGACTCATACATTGCTATTTGCCCACCTCTGTGAAGGGATTTTATTTAGGATGAAGAGTTTTCTATGTTTCATATATTAATTCTGAGACCTGTGTCCACAAGAGTGCAGAAAAATAAATTTATGAGCTCATTCTGGTGGATTTGGCAGTCTGTGGATGCATGTCTGAAAAATATGTCTGATGTCTGGCTCCCAATCCCTTTATTGCTCTTGTTTCTAAGTTAGAGAATATTTTCAAGTCCCAGTATTTGTCTTAGAAGTGCAGTACCATTGGACTTTTTAAGTCTTATGGGAGGGCAAAAGCTGGAGATGTAAAGACTGATCCACCCTTAATCAAAAAGGACATAAATAATCTTAAAAAACTCATTGGTGGAATAGCAGAAAGAAGAATCTCCAGGATTCTGGTGCCAGTCAGTTTTAAATTGCAGAAATGTGTGGAATAAAAGCATCAAAACCTTTGGCTCAGCTTTTTAAAACACCAAGACAATGCATCTCCCATGGGTTTGATGCCTGTTTGATACCTTTGTCCAGGCATTTTTGAGGTAGATGATGGCAGGTGCACACCTGGTCACCTTTATATAAAAGACCTCTTTTTGCTTTGGGTGTTTTTTTTAAGAGATTGATACAAATCATTGCTTCCTTCCCGAGGAAATGTATAAATATTAACAACTGAGTTCTCAGTGCTAAGTTCATACTTGTTCCAGAAGTAAAAGATGGAAAGACACCCAAATAAAATAACAATTTGGAAAGGTTCTGGAAAAAAATATCTTCCCTTGATGAAAGAGGTTCTGTAAAATTCCATGTATCACCAAAAAAAGAAAGCAGGTGGCTGGAGTGAAACCCATTCATTGAAGCCTTGGAACTGAACCCTGCCAAGACTGACAGGACAGTAAAGACATTTCCAAGGAGACTGGGAACAGTATCCTTGTGTAAGTGCTTCGTGCAAACACTAAACCTTGGAGTTCAGGTCACTTTTTAACCACTTGATGTTGAGTGTTCAGACTTTCAAAGTTCATAAGCATTTCCAAAACCAGCTTTGTAGCTTAGGTGCAGAATTGGACAGATGCTCAGTAGTTCTTGCATGGTTAAAATGAGCCAGGCCTTTGCTAACTCCTGTAACTGAATCAGATTCCAGCTGTGGATCTGTGTGAGCAGAAGTAAAAACATTTCCTTGGTTTCTTTCTGGTGACTGTGTTCCTTGAGAGGAGAGGTTATTCTGCATCCCAACACCTTCCTTTGGAGCTGGGGGGATCAGGAGGGCAGCACATGAGCCCACATGGGCTGCCACAATTCCCACAACTCCTGCAGGGCTCCTCTCCTTCCCTCTAAGTGCTGAGGAACTGGCAGCTATGCAGGCACATTTTGAAGAGCCTCAGTTAATTCAGAGATGCCCTAGTCCAGTTGCTTTCTTGAAAAATGATATAAAATAATTCTGTATCAAAGCTTGTGGTTCCACCCAAATTTTTGGACTTGAAATGCTCCTTGCCTTCAGCAAAGCAAATCATGGGAGGAGAATGTTGCACATTGCATTTCACTTGCTCTGTGATTTAAAAAAATTAAAGACCTGTGGTACTGTTCTAACTCGGATAATAATTCAGATATTTAATACAAATAATTAGGATTTGGGGTATGGTTTGGTTTTCTTTGTTTGTTTTCCCAATTAGGTCGCAGTGCTAGTGGTTCTGGTAGAAACTTTTGGGTGAGTGGACTGGCTTCCACCACCAGAGCTACAGACCTGAAGAACCTGTTTAGCAAATATGGGAAGGTAAGGGGTTATTTTTGGGTTTTTTTGTTTGTTTTTTCTGCTTGAAAATCTTATGACTAGGTGGTCTTAAGCTCCTGTCACTGAAAGTACCAGTGAAAAGAATCCAATTATCAAAAATATCAAGGAAAACATCACTAAAATACAGACTGACTGGGACTTTTTTATTCTGTTGTTCACAAACAGAATTTATTCTGTTCCAAACAAATAGAAAATTCCATTTGCAATCCTTTATCTGAAACAGTAACTGTTTACACACCCTTCTGTGCTGCATTATAGTATCCACCTGCTGAAAATTCACAGTCAGTGGTGAATTTAATGTTTATTAAAGACTTCGTTAGAACTAAGTAAAATAGGAAGTAAATGTTGAAACACCATTATGGGGGAATATCTTAAGAATTGCCTTAATACCTGAAGTTTTATTTTTATCTAGAGTTGGCAGTTCCTTTAAAACACTCTTGTTTGGGTAGTGTGGGAGATGGGGAGGTGTTGTTTGGTTTTGCTGGCAGGGAAGGTCCTGCAGTTGCTGTTAAGGACAGACAAAATGTCAAGTTAAATCTCCCTGTCAGCTGGAAAACGGGAAGAGTTTAATGGAAGACTGATATCAAAGACATCAAAAAGGATTTCTGTCAGAACTCTGAAGCCTATTTAAAAATTGCTGTCATCAGACTGTAGTAAAAGAAAATTGTATGTGCTTGCAATCTGCCATTGAATGTTCTACTAATGAAAATACTCTGCAACTTAAATATGACTTTGCAAATAGGTACAGAAATGGAATAATTGAGTTTGTCTGAAAGTCATGAGATGCTCCTTGTAGTGCAATACTTTGCTTCCATTTATTTGCTTTGAATTCCATCTGGTAACCTAGAACATTGGTCACAGAGATGTGCCACAAAATTTTAAATGTGATTAAAAACTAAGCAACAGCCAACCTTGTATTTGCCTCTAGGCAGATGCCATGGTAACATTTAGTCATTTAAATAAAATTACTCTTATTTTCTGCAGGGTATTAGCAGAGGCAGAGCTTCCTAGAAGTAGATGTACATGAAATAAATCAGATGCTGAGTAGGTTTTTCACTCAGCTGTATTTAAAACACCTGAAATATGATTGATTTCTCTAATACAAAGTGAGCTCTATTGAATATCTGAGCATAAGTAAACACCATTTATATGGCTTTTTCAAGCTTTACTTTTTGGGGAAAGTTCCTGTTTCTTAAAGATTGCAGATACCACTGTTGATCTGCCTCAGCAGTGACTTTTAAACTTTTTTTTTCAGGAAAGGTGGGACTTAGCAGTTGAACATGAGCAAGTACTTGAAAATTGGCTTAAATTTTTTTATTGGTTGTTATTATTTTATACTTAAAGTGATGTTGTTGCTGTAAAGTTAGATGCTTTTTTTTTATTATTGTTGTTTCTCTGGGATCTTTCTCCAGAAGAGAATTCAGGCTTTGGCTCCCATCTAGTGATGGCTTTTGTAACATTCCACTGGTAACAGAAACAGCGTTGGCAACGCTCCTTTTGTATTTCTATTTGTTAATCTCTCAAAACCAGAAGTTTTCTGAGTAGTAATGGACAGGAATTAAAATAAATAGAAGTGGAGCTTGTAGTTCTTGCTGCTCAATGTTCCAGGGAGAGTCATTTTTGTTTCTTTTGGGAAGGTGGTGGGGGCCAAGGTGGTGACGAACGCTCGCAGCCCCGGCGCTCGCTGCTACGGTTTTGTCACCATGTCCACGGCCGAGGAGGCCACCAAGTGCATCACTCACCTCCACAAGACTGAGCTGCATGGCAAGATCATTTCTGTGGAAAAAGTGAGTACTGGTCCTCAAAGAGAGCAAATTGCCAGCAGATTGTGCAAATGGTCGAGGCCACATTCTCAGCTGATGATGTGCAAAATAAATTTCAGGCCAAAAATGAACCCGCTGGGAAGAAGACAAGTGAAAAGAAAGAGAGTGAAGCAAAGAGAGAAACAGTCAGTGAGAGGTACTGTGTTAAAAATTCTCCTGCCAAAGGTGTTTTGCTGCTCTTCAATCTGTGTTGATGTCAGGAAAAACAAAGTTACAGTAAGAATTTCTGTGGCAAACATTCAAAAAGAGGAGTTACGTGTGTTTTTTCAGCTTCTGCCACAAGATAAACTTCTGTTGATGTTCAGTGCCTAACTGAAAATGTTCCTACCTGTGCTCTATGGTAGGCATTGGAAAGTTCCATTTTCAAGCACACCTTTTAATTTAGCCATAATTGGGGTTTAGTAATGATGGTGGTGCTTTCATGTCTTAAATCAGTAGGAAAGACCATGTGAGAATTTTGATTTATGTGCCACTTTCTTCATTACCTTTTGTCTCTCATTGGAATAGAGTTTCCTCCAGGTCACAAACAGTTTAAAGAGAGTTGTTCAAGATGCTGTTTCCAGAACATGTTCCTCTTGAGCACTGTTTTCCTCTCTGGCATTACTGAAAGTAGCTGAATAAGGCACTGAGAGAGTGAATTAGACACTAAGTACTTTGCTTTAATTATCTTCTTGAGGCATAACTTCCATTAAATGTTACTTGCTGAGAGCTTTTTGCTTTTATTACACCTAGTTGCCTGACAGAAATGGTTCACATTGGTACTGCCTAATTGTCATGTTGTGTAAGACACTTGGTGGGCATTAAGCACATGGTGGTGTGGATTTTTCCTCATGTTTGCAGTTGAGACACCTGAATCCTGGCCAAGTTTTTAGACAACTGCACAAATAGTCTGAATGTCTTGTTTTATGGTGCAGGAAGTTGTGGAAGGAAATGTTTGGAAATCTAATTACGACTGTTACCACATCAGAATTCTACTTTGTTGCTGTGTTGCTGGCATTTTCCTTGAATATTCTTTTCCCTTAGTCTGTATTAATCTAATCTGTATCCATATCTATCCATAGACCTGGTGGTGCTAAAAGGGATGAGAAATCTGACCAAAAAGATGATGCTAAAAAGACAGAAGACAAAGATGAAAAAGAAAAAAAAGATAAAGATGATCAGAAGTCTGGTTCATCAGATCAACCTAAAACGATTAAGTCAGGTAATTTGACTGCTCTTTATTTTACAGGGTAAGAGGTATGTTAGTATATGAATATTTCATTGTAGGCAGTTCTTTCCAACAAACTGGGGATATTCTAGGATTGTTTCTGATTGTTGGTTGGAAATCTAGAATGTATAAGGGGAAGGGTGTTTTGGGGGGAGGTGTTTGACATTGTGTCATCCTTGAAAGTATTTGTATCAGGTGTAGTGAAATAATTGAAGAGAGGGCTAAATGCCCATTTTCACATTTTAGAGAATACAACTGCTGGTGTAGAAATGAGTGGTGTAGGTTGTGTAATTTGATTGGTTTTTTCCAATTCTGATTTATGTAGGAAGCAAAGGAACAGAGAGAACAGTAGTAATGGACAAATCCAAAGGAGAACCTGTTATTAGTGTGAAAACATCAACTACATCAAAAGACAGAGTAAGTAAAGTTTCTGCAGGGGAAACATTTTCCTTGGAAACAAATCCTGAATCCTGCCAGGCTCCATGTAACCCACACTTGCCTTGCCAGTTTGTCCAATTAGAGTTTCTCTAAAATGGATTTAGATCTTAATGAGTAAAATGCCTTTAATACCATATTCAGCAGTGAAATCCTGCCAAACAAATGGGGGAAGGTATTGCTGCACTAATATATGGTGTGTCTGTAATGTTCAAAACAGCACAGCTTTTTGGGAAAATGATGTGTATGAATGGAAACAGAGCTCAGAGTGTTGTTTGTGATGGTTGTCCTTTAATAAATTGAAAATTCTCTATTAAATACAGAGTGTGAAGAGCCAGGATCGTAAATCAGAGAGCAGAGAGAGACAAGGGATTGTCCCCTTTGACAAAATCAAAGCACAGAGAAAAATGAGGGAGGCAGAGCAGCGCCGGTAAGAGCAGCACTCACACTGCTTGGATTTATTTTCCCCTATAATAAATATAATTTTCACTTGTATTAAAATGACTGAGAGAAAAAGGATTCAATTTTTTGTCTCCTCTTGTAACTTGTTATATGTTTATGGGTATCTGTTGAACTTAATTTAGGTATTTATTTTTGGTGGGGTTTTATTTTTGTTTTCATCACGTTGAATACAGGATAAAGGTGATAATTGCCATTCTTCAGATTCCTTGCTAAAACTGTGACCTCAGTTCCATGTTTTCCACACATTACAAAATTTTTATTTCTCATCCAAAATTAGTTGAATTGAACAGGAGGAAAATGCTTTTGTTATTCTTTTGGGGGAGGAAAAGGTTTCTTGCTCACAGTTAAATTTCTGAGCTTTAGTGGAGTCATTACCCACCATACCATCCTGGCTTTCTTCACAGAAATAAAATACTCTTCACAGATAGTGAATATCTTCACAGATAGAAAATATCTGAGAAGACTATTTTATTTCTGTGTAAGAAATGAGCTGTGGGCATTTGGATTCAAACCCTCCTGACCATAGAGAAGTATTTGCCCCCAGGACTGGGTTTGGTGGGAGTAATTTGATGAGTCTCTAAATAAATTCACCGAGTGTCTTCCCTCCATGCCCTTCCCAGGTAGAATTTCAAGGACATGATGCAACTTTGCAGTTTTCATTTGTAACATTTCTTTCTCTTTTCCTTTTTCACTTCCTTTATTTGTTGAAGCATCACCTGTGTGACCTTTGCCTGTGTTCCAACAGCACCCGGGAGCGGCGGGAGAGGCAGCAGCACCTGCAGACCATCCGCGAACGGGAAGAGAGGGAGAGGCTGGAGATCGCTCGGGAGAGGCTGGAGATCGAGAGGCAGCGCCTGGAAAGGGAAAGGATGGAGAGGGAGAGGCTGGAAAGGGAAAGGATGCACATTGAGCACGAGAGGAGGAGGGAGCAGGACAGGATCCAGAGGGAGAGGGAGGAGCTGCGGCGCCAGCAGGAGCAGCTGCGCTACGAGCAGGAGCGGCGCTCGGCCATGAGGAGACCCTATGACATAGATGGCAGGTAAGGGCAGCAGATCCAAGTGCTGCCAGGGGGAAATGTCACTGCCAGGCTGTGTCTGTAAAATGCCATCCAAGTGCTCTCAGCAGCTGTGGATTGCATGGGGATGATCATGTCTAACAGCCACAGTCATGCTGTCCTAAGGTTTCTCAGCTCCCGTTTGAACTTGGTTTGCACAGTTTGGAATGGGGACCAACACCAAAAGTCATTATCTGGGCTAAAATGAGCCTGCTGTTTGTTTCAGGAGGGATGACCCCTACTGGCCCGAGGCCAAGCGGCTGGCCATGGAGGACAGGTACCACTCCGACTTCGGCCGCCAGGATCGCTTCCACGACTTCGACCACAGGGACCGTGGGCGCTACCAGGAGCACTCAATAGACAGGTTGGGCTCTCACCTGCACTGGGTTGCCTAAANCTAAAATGAGCCTGCTGTTTGTTTCAGGAGGGATGACCCCTACTGGCCAGAGGCCAAACGAATGGCCATGAATGACAGGTACCACTCAGACTTCAGTCGCCAGGATCGCTTCCACGACTTCGACCACAGGGACCGTGGGCGCTACCAGGAGCACTCAATAGACAGGTTGGGCTCTCACCTGCACTGGGTTGCCTAAACCAAAAGCCAAAAGCCAAAAGCCAGCTGTTTAATGTCATTGCATTTTATTTTTCAAGCCTGGTTTAGTGGCTGTGGTCTTTCTCTTGTATAATCATGAAGAGGTCTGTAAAGTGCCATGAGTTAAAGCTTCTGTGCAGCTTGGTCAGAGTGTTTTTGCAGTGCTGTTTCACATATTTATAGGATTCTGAAAAATTTCTAAATAATATTGTAGGCATCTAGCATTTTAACAAGAACATTTGGGTTTATACCTTAGGATTAACTGGGTTTTTCAAGAATCCAAAGTGTGTCACAGTTTCCAGCTGTTTATGCTTTTTGTGGATTATAGTGGCACTATGTGGGAGCAGGATTTTTCATCTGTGTTGTTAAATAGATGGATTTTTATAGATTGCTGTATGTTTTCCTACCACAGTCTGATTCTAATTGTCTGTTTGTAGGAGAGATGGATCCAGGACAATTATGGGAGATCGGGATGGACAAGTGAGTTCCTTTATAGAGCTACAGAAATATCTCAATATTTTATAATCTGGTTTTCTATAGTGTGTCAGATTAAATTGCAGTGGTTGAGAATGACATTATATCCTCCAAAATATGTTTGAATAATCAGATTGACTGACTTACTTTAATAAGGTTAAATTGAATTCAGAGACTTGTTTATTATAAAAGTTAGAGATAGTTATTCTGATAGAAATCAAAACAAGTGAGTTGTGTCAGAGTATTCCAAAAGTTTGCATAGAAGAGGCAAAGGCACAAAGTACATATTCACTCTGTGAGGTTACATGGAAATAAGAGCAGAGATGTTTGCATGTTGAGGGCTGGGGGAAAGACTTTCAGGGCACATTCAAGCAGTGAGAGGTCAATTTTTGGGAGTCACAGAATCCTCAAGTGCCCTTAACTGATGGCTCAGCTGTGAGATTTGGAAGCACCTGGATAGGCTGGAGACATGGGCAGAGGGGAATATCTGGAAGTTCAAGAACAGGAAATGCAAAGTTCTGGGCTTCTCTTGTCACTGTTTATTAATAGCTGATGGGAGGGAGGATATGGATAAGGTGTAGCCAGGTCCTGCTCAGTGGTGCCCATTGACAAGGTGAGAGTCAGTGAGCACAAACTGAAGCATGTGCAATTCCATCTGAAGCCAGTTCAAGTCCCCTGCACCTGGGAATGTGGTCACACACTGGAGCAGGTTGCATGGGGGACTTGTGAAGTCTCTGTAGCTGGGAAGATCCTCAAATCCCACTGGGAGACTGGATAACCTGCCCTGGCTGGCCCTGCTTGAGCAGGGAGCTTGCCTTAGCTGATCTCAGGAGGTCCCTTCCATCCCAAACCGTTCTGAGCTGGAGCAGTTACAGCTGGTGTTACGAATATGAGAGAGTTTAGATGGGTTTTAATTCTCTTGGAGTGGCCTGCACTCCAAAACCACGTGTTCTCTCTCTGGTTCTTTAGTTATGATCGATCAGGATTATTACAACATGGATAAATTTATTGTAATAGTCACAAGAAAACACATATGAGACCAGAATTTAAGCAAAACTTCTTACTACACAGGATAAACAAAGAAATACTACCAGTAAAATAATAGTGCACAAAAATAAAGGTACCTATAGCAAAGAAATAGTAAGGTTAGAACTCATTGTAACTTAGCAAATCTTTTTCACTCAACTTCTAGAAGAGAAGCACAGATACAGCATACTCTGACATCTTAAAGTATGTCAGAGAAAACAGATTTATGCACTTTGAGAAGTAACAAAACTGTAGTCTGGGTTTTTGAGTTTTACAGTGCTCTTT
>VZRZ01006288.1:77278-120325 GCA_013398175.1 Climacteris rufus | reverse complement strand
GGTCGGGCGGGGCTGAGGGCGCCGTGAGGGGCCGGGCGGGGCTGAGGGCTGAGGGGCTGAGGGCACCGGGCTGAGGGTGCGGGGCCGCTGCGGCTCCGTGGCGATGTCCCCGCGGCCGGTTTGTCGCGCCGAGCCGCGGCAGAGCGGGTTATCCCGCTGCTCTCCCCATCCCCACAAGGCTCCGTCCTGTGGGCTCTGCCGCCGCCTCCTCGCCGTGATCCCTGCCGGTGTTCGGCGGCTGTGGGGTCACTGCTGCCAATTGTCATCAGTCTTAATGAATTAAACGTTCTCTAAGATTAAGATTAGGCACGAGGGTTTGTTTTTTTTTTCTCCTGTAGGCTCGCGGTGTGCGGAGGCTGGCTCTGAGTGCTGTGGGAATTCACAGTGAAAGATCTTTCGGTTCCTGAGCGAGGTGAGTGAGGCTCCCAGGGGAGAGACCCCTCAGGTGGGGTCTGGGTTCTACAAAAGCCTTTCCGTGCCTCTTGCAGGTTGGGTCCAGGCAGCGAAGGAAGGAGAATCCAGGGTTTGGGCTGCAGTGCTCAGCTTCAAGGCTTCCCTTCGTTCTTCACGACTTGGAGGGATATGAAGCCACCTGCAAAAGTGCTTTGTGCTACAGGGGTTGTAGCTGGGCTCATAGCTTTCTTCTGGAAAGACGATTTTAACCCAGGTAGGCTCGCCAGGGGGATGGTTTCAAGGTGAAATATAAATCACACAGGAGAAGAGGTTGAATTTCCAAACTTTGACTGATGGTCTCATTCCTGCCTGGAGCCTTACCAGAGTTGGTGGCCCCAAAGCAATGTTTCACTGCCAGAAACAAAGAGAAGCTTGAAACAAAGAGGAAGGCAAAGTGGTCTAAGAGCAGGGATCCTGCTGTCTATTTGGGAAAACAATTTTGCAACTGCTTTTTAATGTTTTGTTTGTAAATCCCTTGGTGTCAGGCACCATCTCTGTAGCTGTGCAGTGCCCAGCACAAGAGGGCAGATGTGTCTCCAGACTGATGGCAAAGAAAAGATGACTTGCAGCAGGCACACAGCCTGGCTTGTGTTGTACAGCTTTTTAGAAGGTGAAAACCAACTTGGTTCTTGAAAGATTTTGGTGTAGCCACCCAGGCAAAGGCACTGTGACACAGCTAGCTGGCATCATCCTGCAAGAGCTGCCATGTGCTCCCTGGCAGTGACAGGGATAACATCCACAACAAACAGGAATAAAGCAACACACCTCCCAGGCTGGTGGGCTGGGGGTTGTTCCATGGTACCATTAATCTCATGCATTCTTCAGCTCAGTCCTGCCTCTTGCTTTGGAGAAGCACCAAGACTTTTGAGCACTTGATGCATCTTTCTTCATTAGAGCTCTGCTAATAGTGAAGGGCAGCTCCTCTGCTGCTGTCTCCACTTATTTCTGTATCTTTGATTTCCCATAAAAAGAGAGCTTGTCTGGTGCCCGTGTTCTCGTGACTGGAGCCAGTGCTGGGATTGGAGAGCAGATAGCATATCACTATGCCAGATTTGGTGCTGAAATGGTTTTGACTGCCAGGAGGGAAGCTGTGCTGCAGAAGGTAAGAACTCCTTCCTTGTATGAGAGAAGACATGAGAGATTTGGGCTTTTAGCAAAGCAACAAAAAATTAGTTGTCAGCGTGATAAATTTTCCTTCAGAACTGTTGTTAAGCATAAACCCAGAGGAGAACTTGCCCTCTAAGGAAGATGATTATATACTGCCTCAACTTTTTACTGCCTGAACACTTATTTATATGAGGGAATGGTGTAAAGCTGCAACAGGGAAGGTTCAGATGGGACATTAGGAAAATGTTCCCCACTGAGAGGGTGCTCAGTCACTGCAGCAAGTTCCCCATGGAGAAGAGGTCGTGGCACCAAGCTTGTCAGAGTTCAAGGAACATCTGGACCACATCCTCAATTATATGGTTTGGTTTGAGGGAGTCCTGTGAGGAGCAGGGAGTTGGATTTGATCCTTTTGGGTCATCAATATGAGACCCCTCAATATGAGACCCCTCAATATGAGTTACTCCATGAACTACAATTCCTGTGTGATATTGTGCAGCTTTTCAGAGTCCAGGTTGTTCTGTTTGTAGTTGTTAAAAACTCAAGCCTTTTTGTAGGTTAAATACTTTTTGACCAACTCAGGTAAGACTTCTTCACCTGTACTTTATGAAATGGGACAATATTTAGAAAGGGTAACTCTCTAACTGTGGGGATGGGTGACTTCCAAGGAAAGCTCTTCGCTATGAAATGGTGCAAAAGGTGAGCTGGGGACAGTGAGCATAATAATAGTTCCTAATGACTGAAAGGCATTATTTCAGCAAATAGCTAACACTGCATGTCATTGCCAGGCACATTCACACACTGAACACAGCAAAGGAATTATGAAAGATGAATTCTTTTCCAATTATTTTGGAATAAAGAGAAGAACTTAATGTAAAGCATAACCCTTATTCCAGAAGATTTCTCCTGAAGAAGATTGGGTTTTTTTCCAGTGAATCTTGATCCTTTTCCAAGGTAGACTGTTTAAGCAGACCATTAAATAGAGGTAACTTTTAGCAGGATGCAGATTCAAAGTCTGGATGCAAAATGAGCTCTCCAAGGGCCAAATAGCAGCAGATTTAAAATTAAAGCATGTCTGTGTCAGAATTGACTCTCACTGACTGTAGTATGTGCTTTGTGGTGCCCTTTTTTCTATTCTTTTTCCATATTGTGGAACCTATGGGGGTGTGTTCTCTTTCAAGGTGATGGAGAAATGCCTGACACTGGGAGCAAAGAAAATATTTTACATCCCTGCAGATATGTCTTCTCCTTCAGAGCCTGAAAAGGTGGTTCAGTTTGCTGTCCAAAAGCTGGGTAAGCATCCTGGGCAGCTCTTTGGCTTTCAGGTGTGGAGAGACTGTTCTTGTTCCAGTAGGAGCTCCCTGCTTCAGCTCCCTGAACTGAGAGGGATGTTAAGGACATAGATGTACCACCAAAACCCAGTTCTGAGTCTGAATCATGCTGAGACATCATTTCAGAGAGCTGTTGTCAAAAGACAAACAGTTTTCCTTTCAGTTGTACCCCTGAGGAGCAGTCAGAGCTGCTCCCAGATGGGCACATTTAATCTGTCTTCACGGCAAAGCACTTCCCACCTCCTGAGGGAGCGGCTGGTTCAGCCCTCGCGGCATTTCTGGGTTCCCTGGCTGCTGGTGAAGGGGGTGGGCCCTTTGTGTGAGTGCTTTTGCTGCTGCCCACAGGGGGCCTGGATTTCCTGGTGCTGAACCACATGGGCACGAACCGTTTCCAGCTGTGGGCGGGGGATGTGCAGTACACGCGCTGGCTCATGCAGGTGAGGCTCCTCAGTTCAGCTCAGTTCAGCTCAGCTCAGTTCAGCTCAGCCCAGCTCAGTTCAGCCCAGCTCAGCTCAGCTCAGCTCAGCCTCCTCCTGTCACAGCTCTGGGAAGCTCCAAGGCCAATCCAAGTCTGTGGCAACCCTTTCACTCCATTCAGCTTTCAAGTCAAACAGTTTGGAGGCTTTGTTGCCAGAGAGGGTTTTGCTCAGTTATGTATTTGTTAAGAGGGATGTTTGGAAGAACTTCAGAATTCTTCCTTCTGTCCTTCTTATCTCCCATCAGTCCAGGACTCTGGGATTGGTGGCAGTGAGAGGTGGCTGTGTTGAGTTCAGGAAGGGCAATAGGTGAGCAGCAAGCACTTCCTACTCATCTGTGGCACGTGCTTAATTACAGAGCACAATTAAGGCTGTTTGAAATGGTGTCTGCCATCTGAGTCTCTGTTCACAGATTTAGAGTTTTCCTGTAGAATCACCTTGGTACCAGGTTTTGGGACCATGGAAATGAAGAGCTGTTTTCTTGGTTCAGTCTTCTTCATTCAGGTGGGTCATACCAGTTTCTTTTTCATTCTGCATGGAAGCTTTTTGCTGGAGAGTGGAAACATAGGTAAGAAATTCTTACAAGTGAGAGAGCAGTCAAGCTCTGAAGAGATGCTGAATTTTGTGCTTCATTGTAATGTCAGCTCAGTCAAGAGGAACTTAAAAGTGAAGAATACTGATGTCTTTGATAGGGAGTGCAGAGTAATAAAATAAAATTAAATAAAAAATACAGCTAATTGTATCTTGTCAAGAAATCTGCATGTTAAAGCCCAGGAATAACCTTTACTCTGAATCTTCTCCACTGCTTTTTCTGGAATCTGAAAGACTCATGGATGCAATGTTTCTCCCCATCTTTACAGTTTTCTCACTCAATATTTGAAAAGCCAAATGCAAACTATGCTCCTTTCCATTTCTGACCACTGTATTGACTTTCTGCTCATGCTTTGAAACCCTCTGACTCCTTCCATGTCTACATTTATCATTGCAGGTGAACTTTTTCAGTTATGTGGCACTTGCAACAGCAGCTCTTCCCACCCTGGAGAAGAACAGAGGCTCTCTGGTGGTTGTCTCTTCCCTCACAGGTTGGTGGCTTCACCTGGAGTAAGTGAAGTTTCCTTGTGGAAACAATGGTTCCCAGTACTGTTCATATTTCTCTGTCATTCAACCCCTCAACACATTTTCAAACTATGCTTTTTATAGTATATAATATTATAGTGAATATATAATAAGTATAATATTTATTATAATATTATACTTATATAAAGAGACACTCACCTGAACACAACATGAGCTGATGCAGTATGACAAAGCCCACCTCTCTGCCCAGATTCCCTCTGTGGATCCTCCTCCCAGTTTCCTGGTCTTTGCCATTCTCTCCTTCCCCTTTCCAGGGAAAATGCCCACTCCCTTCACCACCTCTTACTCTGCCACCAAGTTTGCTCTGGATGGATTCTTCGGCTCCCTGCGCCACGAGCTCCTCATGCAGCAGAGAGATGTCTCTGTCACCCTGTGCATCCTGGGCCTGATTGACACCGAGAGTGCACTCGAGTCCATCAGGTGTGTGTTGGGAGTGAGTGTGCCTGCAGGAGTGAGAGTTCTCAGCACTAGGTCTCTTCTGCAAGCACACCCCAAAACATGCACAACCATGAGTGTGCCTGCAGGAGTGAGAGTTCACAGCACTAGGTCTCTTCTGAAAGCACACCCCAAAAATGCACAACCGTGTTAGGAGGGTGCGTGCATCTGCTTCGGGCACATCGTGGGGGGTGCGCAGCACGGAACAGGAGCAGGCAGAGCCCCGTGCTGGTCACTCAAACCACCGCAGGGCTCTCCTGCCTTTCGGTGACCCTCCGGCCGTTTCCTCGCAGGGGCAAAGTGCACCTGAGCGCCTGGCCGGCTCCCGAGGCCGCGCTCGCCATCGTCCGGGGCGGGGCCGCCCGCCTGCCCGAGCTCTTCTACCCGTGGTGGCTGCGGCAGCTCTGCTGCCTCGGGGTTCTGTTCCCCAGCAGCGGGGGCCGGGTGCTACGGAGCTTCTATAACTACAGCAGTGCTTAAGGGGTGCCCAGCCGCAGTCTCCTCTCCCCTCCTCCATCCCTTCTCATCGCTCAGCCCCGGGTGTCAGGCAGGAGCAGGGCAGCAGTGGTGCCAAAGTTACCTTTCCCAAGGTGCCTCTTGGTCTCTCATCCTGCTCCAGCCACGGTTCTGCTGCTGCTGCCCATCACAGAGCTTTCCCACTGTTCACTCTGCCTCAGCCCTCACCTCCCCTCCTCCTTCAGCCTCCCCTGTTTGCTTTTACTGCATCCAGCCTTCTCTGAGCCCCAGCTGTAACCTCTGTGCAGCGTCTGTGCATTCCTGGCACATCCTCCTCCACTGCTTCATTGCCTTTTGGATTCCGTGAACCTTTCCTATAAGTAGAATTTTAATCTATTTTAATTAAACAATTTTTAGTGTGTTATTATGTGTTGATGCTTCCTCTGTGAAAGAAACCTGGCAAAGGCCTCTTTGCTGACCTCATGGGACCTGTTCAATTAGCCCCAGGGCTTTGGCAATGTCTTCAAGTGTAAGCATTACCTTAATTACCTGTAAGCAGGTGCAACCCACAACACGAAGTAGAGCCCCAGTTACTTAGCAAGTAAAACTTTTATTAAATAAATTTAGGATTTTTTTTTTTTTGACCAGAGTGAGGAATTTGACATTGACAAAGCTTGGATCGCACCTGTACCATTGTACAGTCACATCAGTAACTGTGATGGAAGAAACTGTAAATGCTTGTTTTAAACCAGCTTGATCTAGGATTCCCAAAGTCCTTTTTTTTTTCCCATTTTGCATTTGTTCATCTTTTTTCTTTTTTTTTTTTTGTTTTGTTCAAAATTAGACTAAGTTTAAACTTCATGAAATTACTTGTAGCAGAAATAAAGTACATTATACAAATCACATACATAATAGATGTTAAGTATAAAAATGGTATTTACAATAAGTAAACATGGACTATAGAAACACACAGACTCTCACAGCTTCATTCACCTCTCATAAACTCTCAGCATCAGACACAGAAGGGTGGTTGAAATGTGAAGGTACTTAAAGAACTGTGCCACAAACACCTGAACAAAGGGCAACTGGAGGAGAATGAGAGTTGGCCAAGATTCTCCAAAATCCCCATAGCTCACTCACTTCAGTGTCAATTGCATCAATCTATCCCCACCAACCCTCTGTATTTCAATGTGCACACACCCTCACACACACACAAATGGTTGTGGTACCTCAGCAAACTCTGGAACATTGAAATTATCCACTCGTGGGGTTTGTTGGTCTGCTCTGCTTTGCTCTCCTTTCCTTATTTTTGTAGGAACTTAGAGACTGTTCCAAACTGTTCAAGGGATGTGCCTTGTCAGTGTGACACACCCCCCACTCCCAGGGGATCTTTTAAAAATCAAGTTCTGAACTACATTCTGTGCTTTAGAGTATGTGGATATAGTGTATATAGCTGTCCCTACATATATATATGTGTGTATATATATGTATAAGCTGCATAATGTATCATCTGTCTCTTGGAGGGGGTGCTGGGGGAAAAAAAACCCCGGAATGGCAACCCTCTTTCACCACAGTTCCTTGCATCTGTTGGGAAAGCTTTGCAGCAGGTGCATGAGGTGAGTCCTGCTGAACTCAGAGGGAGACAAGGTCCTGTTGCATCTGGGAATCAGCACTGCCCACTCCCCTGCAGTGTGCAGCCCCTGGGAGGCTCCTCTGACTGTTCTGGAGATTGCATCTGCTCACACTCTCTCACCTTCTCTTGCCTTCATCAGGAAAATGCTGTTGCCATGGAGAGCTGTGAAACACAGATCTGTGCCATGTGTGGGGAGGCAGTGCAGTTCCTCTGAGGAAAGGGACAGGTTTCCTGTGCTTTCAGCCTGATCAGGGAGTGCTCAGGACAGGGTCTGGCACCACATTCCAGGAGCTCTGTCTGCAGGAGCCCTTGGACAGGTAAGACTGAGAGCTCTCCAGATCCTTACCCAGGCTGGTGCTAAGGTGGATGAGTGACTCAAGTGGAGCAGCTGACTGTGCCCTAATCCTGGAGGAATGTATTTCTCCTTCTTCTTGCCCGTGCTGAGCAGAGAGATGTGCTCTCTCTCTCTCCCCACAACCCAATCCCAGGCTCCCCTCTCTCCAAGCAGCCTCTCAAAATGTTCAGGCTTTTCTGCAGTGCTTGCTGAGAAGACACTGTTGCAAAGGTAAACTCCTAATTTCCAATACCTCTTGCAAGCAGTCAGTCTCTGAATGGAAAAGTTTGGTCCTGTGAGCTAGTTTAAAAAAAAAATAGACTGTATATATTTATAGTTATCTATGAAAGGGCCAGAAACAGAGCAGGAGGGAGGGAGGGAAGCAAATTTCCACACATCACTGCAGTAACCTAGAGACACACCAGTGGGGTTTTCTTGGTCCATGTACTCCAGCCACACCCCGAGGGGAAGGGCTCTGTGTCCCCAGGGGCTGCTGGTTTGCTGGTCCCTTTGCTCTGCACCACGTTAGCAGCAAATATGCGAGTCCAGGCGTGGCAAGAATCTTCCTCCTGGGCAGGTATTGAGCCTTCTCTTGAATTGCCATGTCTTGGAGAGGAGGGGAGGAGGAAGATGGGGTGGGGAGGTGGGAAGCCGAGGAAGGAAAGGGGTGGTGTCAAAAGAGTCGATAAATTTACTGGCCTCTCTGGAAATCAACCTGAAGCAGAAATTCTTCCTCTGGACTTTCCCTTCACCTGAACAGAAAGGGAGGAGGGAGGGAATTGGGAGATTAGGAGGATATCTATGCAAATCTCAGGCTTTGAGCTGCTGCTTAAGCGTGGAGGACTCTGACCCACAGGAGATCAGCCCTCCCTTGCTGCAGGCTGGCAGGAGCTGGCTCTTGGAGAGCAGCTCTCATGTCAGGCAACTCCTCTGTGGCCCTTCAGGGTCTCACCTTTTCTCTGCTTTTCTGTGCTCCCTGTGAATCATGGGATTGTCTCTTCTTACCCCAGAAAGCATTTTTGCAGACTAACTTCATAAAACAATTGAAAATTACTGGGGTTTAAAACCTTTTTAGGCAGACTAAAGCTTTTTGGGAGCAGTTGGACAGTGGCCTGAAACCTTGCTTAGACCACAAACAAAGAAGCCTTTGTCTGATCTGCAGCGTGGAAGTGCCAGACTCCATCTGTGCTTGGACCTGTGCTGCCCACAGATCTCATTACCTGGACTCCAAGCCTCAGACTGTCTTCCCATCTTGGTATTTTTTATTTTTGTCATTATAGACCTGTCTGGCAATCACTGCACTATGTCTGACCCTGTTTACCTTCACCAGACCTGACCCTGATCTGGACTCTCTGGCTTGCCTTTGGGCTTGCCTCACTGCCACAGATTTGCCTGATGTTTGTTGAACCTGCCCATGACCCCCAGGCTGCTCTGGGCACCCTGCTCAGGTGCTGGGCTGGCCCTGGCAGTGAGGCCTCTGTCCCCTCTCTGTGTTATTGCCTCCAGCCCCTGGCCCCTCACCCTGCAGGGAGCAGCTGGAGCCCTGGACAGAGCTGTGCCCTGGTGCTGCCACTTTACCTGTGCTGCAGAAGTGACTCCTGCTGCTCACTGCTGTCAGTAGGGATGGTTGGCATCCTTGGGCCGTTTTAGCTGGACCTTCAAGCGTTTCATGCCAATCTGGAAGCCATTCATGGCCTGGATAGCAGTCTGTGCACTGGATGGGTTGTCAAAGCTCACAAAACCTGCAGGACAGGACACAGGATGGGTAACAGTGGCACTCTTGGTGATTGTCACCATTATGGACCATGCTGCCCTCGCCTGCTGGGGTCAGCACTTACCAAAACACTTGCTCTGGTTGGTGGCACGATCCATGAACACCTTGGAGGAGATGATGTTGCCAAAGGGCAGGAACATCTGCATCAGCTCGTTGTCTCCAAACTCCTGGGGGAGATGGTAGATGAAGAGATTGCAGCCTTCAGGACCTGCAGGTGTGGGGGCAATGGGGGAGGACAAAACAGAAAGCCCCCAAAGGGCAGGGGAAGAGAAATGGGCTCAGCTCACAGCACAGCACTGGAGCAGAGCCCTAGCACTGCCTCCTTCTGCTCTGACCTCCCCTGGCTTGTCTCAGTCACTGGTCCAGGCAGGGCTCTGAGGGCTCTAGGAGCAGCTGGAGGCACTGCACAGAACCAGAGTTTTGGAGAGCAGATTCACTTTCCAGGCTTGCCCAGCTCCTACACAGGGTGCTGGACACAACCAGCTGTGAGTGGCTGGGTGGGTTTTGCTGGCAGGAGATCAGCTGAGGTGACAGTTCCCAGCTCTCCCAGTCCTAGCAGAGCAGCAGACACTGCTGGGTGGGAGCTGCTGCTCCAGCACTCCCTGCAGTGCTTGCCTTCAGCCTTAACTGGGAATCTCCTGCATTGCCACACATCCATGGGCTGACCTGGCCCTGTCCACTCCTTCACTTGCTCCTTGTAAGCACAAGAAGCTGCTCCCTTGCTGACCAACCAGGAGCAGAGAGAGAATGGCTTTGTCTCCAAATTCTATTCAGGCCAGTTTTGAAATAAGTTGAAAAATAACTTATATGAAGGCTGAAAAGAGAGGGGCTGGTTTGACTGGTACCCCTGTGGTTCTGGCACCAGTAAAGAGGGGGATGAGTGCTCTTTTCCCCTGACTGCACAGGGGAGGTGCTGACTCTCATCCCCTTTGGTGTGAGAGGTGTTCAGGGCCTGCTGCCCCTTTGCCCCTGGCAGCAGCTGGCCAGAGTGAGCTCAGGGAGTTTGCATAACAAGCATCCTGTGATCCTTTCCAGTCCACTCACTCCAGAGGTGTGGTTTCCATAACCCAGTCCCAGGATTAAAGATCAGTGGACAAAAATTAGTGCTGTCTCCTCTCCATGGGCTCTGTGGTGCAGGAGATGAGCTCCACAAATTCCTCCCCACACCACTGGACACAGCTATTCCCACTGTGATCTCACCTTCTCGCTGCTGCTGCTGCAGGATGGGAGGCTGCTGGGGGATGCTCTGTGCAATGGGGGTGATGGTGGTGGTTGGATACACAGCTGCAGCCCAAGGAGACAGAACAAACCGTTTAGCTGAGGGTCTGGTCAGCCACACAGGGGCCTGAGGGAGACAAGGGAAGCTGGTACCTGCATACTGCTGAACTCCTGTGAAGGCTGGGTGCAAAGTCTCTGCTACTGAAGGGCTCTGGGCTGCAGAGAAAGACAGAATCAGAAGCACAGCAAAGGGAATCACTCGTGCATTCTCTGTGTGTGTGTGTGTAGTGTTGTTTCCCACCCTCGCCCCCAAGTGAGTCTCAGTGCCTGGCTGGGAGGGAGCTGCAAAATCGTTCTGTGTGGGGAATCCAGACAAGAGGAACTAACTGCAGTTCCTCAGCTCTCTGGATGGTGGGGGTGGCTTTTTCCCCTGCTCTCAATACCTGAGTATGGCACAAGGCCATTGGTGTAAACTGTTTCCAAGGTTGGATGCCCGTTTGGGAAGGGCACCACTCCGGTGAATCCATTGGAAATGGGCGCCACCAGTCCTGGCATGGCCGCTGTGCCCAGGAGAGGGGGTGAATGGAGCCCTGAAAAAGGAGAGAGGACATCCCATGGAAGTCAAGATCCCACAAAACCCCTGATCCCACCTTCCACCTGCCTGGCAAGGCTGCTGTGTATGAAGCTGTTATCTCTGCTAGCTGGCACGTGGAGATGACAGACTGGGGCTGGAGCCTTCAGGAAATTGAGGCAGCACCAGTGGGAAGAGTGTGTGCAGAACTGCCAGTCCTGACTGCTGTCACAGCTTTGGGGTGGCACATCTTCAACCTGGGTTTGCACAGCCCTGGCATGACACATGCCTGCTCTGAGAGGTGTTTGAACCCCAAATGCATTATTGCTGTGGGATGATACTGAACAGTAGCACTGCTGACCTCAGAGTCAAGTGCAATCCTGGGAAACCAGTCCTTTACTACAAACTGCAGCAAAAATGCGCAGCAGGGCAGGAGAGCGTGTGTTGAGCATGAGGGTGTCAGGGGGTTGCTGGAATTTGTGCAGAGTAGAGATGCTGAGCTCAGAGGCTGAGCTGCTGCGGGTGCTGAGCCCGGAGGGAGGCAGGGACTGCTGTACCGGGGCCGGTATCTGTGCTGGGGGCCGGGCAGAGCTCCCGGGCAGGGCGGGCTCACCTGAGGCCGGGGCGATGGGCGTGGCTGGCAGCCCGTTGAGACTCACGGCCCCGATCTGCTGGATGTGGCACGGGGAGAAGGCGACGCCCGGGCTCAGGTAGCTGCCGTGGGAGGTGGAGAGAACCGTGGTCTGCTGCTGCATCAGCTGCAAAGCAGGACCGTGCAGTCAGGGCCCCGCGCTGCCCGGGCCCCGCACAGCCGGGGGATGCCGGGCACACCGGCACAGCCGGGGGATGCCGGGCACACCGGCACAGCCGGGGCAGGCTGGGCACACCAGCACAGCCGGGGCAGGCTGGGCACACCGGCACAGCCGGGGGATGCCGGGCACACCGGCACAGCCGGGGGATGCCGGGCACACCGGCACAGCCGGGGCAGGCTGGGCACACCTTGGCACCTCCCCCAGGTCCTGCCCCCTGTCCTGGAGCTGCCCCCGACACCGGCAGCAGCTGCCCAGTCCCCCAGCCCAGTCCCAGGCCCGGGCCCCCCAGGCTCCTGGCAGCCTCGTACTCAGGCAGCAGCTGCCCCTGCCGAGGGGGGACAGGGGCCTGGCCACCCGTGAGAGCCCCCGTGAGCTGGGCACAGCGTCCTGTCCTGCAGGCAGGGCACACAGCTCAGCGGGCATCCCAGCCTGCACAGCCGGGGCTGTGGCTGGGCACCCTCAGTGCCTCACCCTCTCCACCCTCTCCACGGGCCAGCAGCCTCCAGGGCTCAGGGCTCACTCAGCTGGGCACCAGGAGGGCACACAAGGGCCCCTGAAGGGGCTGTGGCTCACTCAGCTGGGCACCAGGAGCAGCTCCAGGGCTCAGGGCTCACTCAGCTGGGCACCAGGAGCAGCTCCAGGGCTCAGGGCTCACTCAGCTGGGCACCAGGAGGGCACACAAGGGCCCCTGAAGGGGCTCAGGGCTCACTCAGCTGGGCACCAGGACAGGCCCCTTTGGCTCAGAGAGCTCCTGCAGTGGGAAGGGAGCAGGGCAGGGCTGTGCTCCTGGCACCCAGCAGTCCTCACCCATCTCCCCACAGGCCCTTCTCTCTGGTCACTTCTCCTGGGACAGTGCCAGATATTAAATAATTCAGCTGTGCCCTGAGGAACAGGGTCCAAATCCCTCTGCTCTTGCCCAGCCTCCATAAGCAGATCGTGCTGGGAGGCACACAGAGCTCACTCTGGCACGGGCACCCTGTTGTGGAACCAGGTGCCTGCCCAGGCCCAGCTCCTGTGGCCTCCTTTGCCCTCAGAGGGCCACGATCCACCGAGCTCAGCCTTTCCTCTGGCACTGGCCTGCACCCTGGGGTCAGGGACATCAGCTCCTCGTGGCCCCATGACACCCCTGCCTAGGCAGAGATGCACAGCACAAAAAGGAAGGTGGGAAGGTTGGGAGGAGGGTAAAGAGAAAAAAAAAATCCTTCTGGTCCTATTTGACCATTAGTGGGAGCACAAGATGCCCTCAGAGTGCCGTGGCAACAAAGGCTTAACTCTGGATGCAAAATTATCCAGCCCCTTTATAAGCTTTGTCTTCACCACCAAGCAAGAAGAGCAGGCACAGGCAGGGCTCTCAGAGTTCCTCAGGAGGTGCTGAGGGGTGACACAAAGCAACACCCAAGAAAAGAGCACAAATCTTCCTTACATTGCCACATCCCACCGTGTGCTTCCCAACAGAAACAAGCAGCTCTCAGGGGCCTGCCTCACCCCCAAAGGGGTGAAGTCAGTCAGTCAGTGTGGCCCAGGCCTCAGCTGAAGGATCTGCTAACTCTGTGAAGTTTGTGGCTAGCTAAACCTCCAACTCCCTCCACACAGAGCTGGTTATTGCTCTTGCATAAGAAGAGGAATTTCCTGGCACTGCTGTCTCTCTAAGCTGGGACAAGGGAAGGCACAGGGGTGAAAATGGCTCGAGGCCTTTCTGGGAGAGCTGAGTGCTCCCAGCCCATCCTGGCACGGGGGCTCTGTGGGCAGGGGGTCCGGGAGCCCAGGGGGTCCCTCCTGTGCCATTCCAGGAAGGAAAAGCCCTGATCTCACCTCTGTTCCCCAATCATCCCTGCTGGGGCTCCCTGGAGCTGGGCTGGCTCCTGTTCCTGGGAGCCCCCCTGAGCCAGGGCTGCAGTGAAACGTGGCCTCCCTGGGGGCACAGAGCCTGCTCAGCACAGAGCAAGAGCCACTCGAGTTCCTGGGCCTGGCCCCAACACGCTTCTCACTCCCTATGTGAATATTGATTTTCTATTTCCTCATTAATGCCTGTTCTGTGCCGGGCTCTGGCTGGACCAAGACCTGCATCTGGCTCCATGTGCACCAAACTGGCGTCCTGGAATTGCTCCCATCACTTACACAGAATCACCATAATGAACCAGAAGAGCAGAAATAAAAGGAGGGGAGAAGTGAACAAATTATGTTTTCTGTTTGGAACCAATTGATTTATGATATACAAGAAATATTCAAGCATTATAAGCACTTAGTAAATTGCTCCAGCTGCTTTTTTAAGACTTCAGGTCTCTTTTGTATTGATAATTTTTTTTTTTCAGCTCCCAAACATTTCCCTGAGTCCACGTGAACCAGCTTGTTGAACAAAATGAACTCACTTGCAGAGGCTCCTGGGAACAAAAACTGATTTAAACACTGAAATAAACTGCTTTCAGCTGCTTAGCCAGTTGTACTTCCCAGATGAGACTTTTTCTTACAGTTTCAGCTAACAGGTACTGTTTGACAATTTAAAGTATCTTATTTAGCATATTTGCATAGATCTGAATAACTTCAGACTGAACTTAGTGCATGATTATTTCATGTTTAATTTGAGATCGTTTTTGAAGAAAAAGGCAATTAATATAAATTTAAAACACCCAGCTGAAAACAAAACCAAAACAACCCAAGCTCCAAACTTCTTCCTAAACTGGGGACCACTTTGGTAATGCAGCAAACCCCGTGGGGAGAGGGAGAGAAAGCTGTGGTGCATTAAATTAGGACTGTAAGAACCTGTGATGCTCTGATGCACTCGCTCCTCTCAGTCTGATTCAACCACATCCATAATGCTCAGCTGCATCTCCCAGCCCTGGGGGTAACCTTGGGAGGAGCATCTACTCCTCCAAGCCTGGAATCATGAAGGCACGAAGTATTTTGGGCTTCCCCTGAGCCCTGGCTGACCAGAGGTCCCAGCTCCCAAGGGATGCCCGTGGCAGGACATTTTCAGGTTCCACAAGGAGATTCAGCAAGGAAATCCCTCTCTTTTGCCCCCACTTCCAGAGATTTTAGGTGGCATTCCAAAGGGCTGATCCCCTCTGCTGGTGACACTGTGGGTATGAGGACTGGCTGGGATCTCTCCTCCAGGAGAAGGGAGAGCAAAGACGAGGATGGCACAAGAGAAGAAACAGTCAGATGGGAGGTCAGGGTCTCAGGAAGAAAAAAAAGGAGAACCAAACCCAGTGGAAAGTAAAACGAAAAGGAGGAAAAAATCCCAAAAAAGTGGGAGACAGGCTGAGTCTTGAGTCAAGGGAAAGCCAAAATCAAGTCACAGAGCAGGAAGGCCAGTGAAGAGTCAGAGGCAGAGCAATCACAGATACAGATGAGGAGAAAGAAGAGGCAGGTAAGCAAGGAGGCACAGCTTGGGCCTGACTGCCTCCTTGTCATCAGCAGGAGTTCCTGAAGATTAAAAGGCTGACTCTAGAAGGTCTTGCTGCTCTTCTTCCTTACACAGCCTGGACCACAAGCCAATAAAGCACTTTCTGCCATCATAACCTCACAGTGTGATCCGTTCCTGCCTTCTTCACCACCATCCCAGGCCCAAGATCCTCTGCCAAGACAGCAGGAGATGCACCAGGATGAGCATCTCACTGCTGACCCACAGCTGAGCTAAGCCACAACTTCTGACCCCAGGTATCGCTGGCTCATGGGCTGGGCAGAAGAGTCCTGGCAAAAGATACTGGTGCCTGGTCAGAAAGAGTTCTTCCCTCTAAATCATGCTTCTGTTGGAAGTCTTTGTGCTTGAAATGGTACAGCTGTTCTCAGCTTCATCACACAAGAAAAACCAAATAATCTGTGTTGGACCAATTCTGTGTTTGGTTCCTGAAACTCCCCAACGTTATGGAGCCTTATATACATTTCCTTTTTTCTCATCCATACTCTTGCCACACACTTAAAAGGCATTTGGCAGTTTCTGGGGAATCTTTGAGAGGAAGCAGCCAACAAGTGAGAAACAGGTTCTCCTCTGTTAGGTGAGTGAAAGGAAGGCACATCAAGCAGCTGCTGAAGCCAGAGGAGAAAGAGGTGTCCATGTATGTGAGAAGAACAGGTTTATTTGCACTCCCTACCCCTGGAAAATTACTTTCAGTAACAGGATCTGCTTTTGAGTTCTTTGTCCAGGCAAGAATCTCTCATGCCTTGAGAAATTTCTGAGCCTCCTTCCATGGGCTTTACACTTGGCAGCAGAGACCTGAAAATGACACCCAGGAGACTCAAACAGTGCTCCACCACAGCTGATCTGGGCCTTGTTGGGTTTGGGACCTACCTCAACCATCAGTGGCCATTGCCACCATGGCTCCAAGGCAAGGACGTTCTCTCATTAAAATCCAAAGCACAGCCAGGCTGCTGAAACACCTCTGGCCCTCTGCTACCCACTGCTCCCTCTGCAGCACCTCACAAACCCCACAGTCCCCCTGGCCAAGTGAGAAAACCCTGGGAGCCAAGGACAGCACTGGGGGGATTAGGGTCTTCCTGGGAAATTCAACAGAGAAATAAAACTTGTGAAGCTGGGCCCCAGAGCTCTCATGGTGCTCCAAAACCAGAGAGACTCACATTTGTGCCACAGAACCAGAGGAAGGGCTCACAAGTTGGTATCAGATGTCTGGCAGACATCGCCCAGGAACCATGGCTCTGAGCTGTCCTCAAAACAAGACAGAAAGAGACTGGGTCATGACTGACCTGTTCCCAGACACCTCCACAGCCTGGGAAACACCACACCACGGAAAGCCCAGGCTCACTTGGAGGAGGCCCCACCTCTCCCGTGCCCCCCACTCCAGCAGAGAAACGCACAAAAACCGGGCAGGACGAGGCCAGGAGCGCTCCCAGGTGCTGGGAGGCTGTCACAGCGTGGCCAGGAGGGCAGGCTGTGCTCTGCCAGCATTGCCAGGAGGGCAGGAGGGCAGGCTGTGCTCTGCCAGCATTGCCAGGAGGGCAGGAGGGCAGGCTGTGCTCTGCCAGCACTACCAGGAGGGCAGGCTGTGCTCTGCCAGCACTACCAGGAGGCAGGCTGTGCTCTCCCAGCTCTGCCCCGGGGCCAGCAGGGCAGCCTTTCCCACCCCAGCCCCCAGGGATACTCACAGCCTGCGCATAGGCGCTGTATGGGCTGAACGGCAGGGAGAGAGATGGAGTGAAAATGCCCAGCTGCCCCACCATTTGCTGCATACGGCGCAGGGTCCTCTCCTTATCTGTGTCAGCAAACTTCACCACTAGACTGGAGGAGGCACCCTAGGCACAGAGAGAGGAGACAGACAGGAGGCAGGAGAGAAGAGGCGTGGGACAGCCAGAGAGGCAGCGGTCAGGCCAGGGAGGATGGGGCAGGACAGGCAGCAGAGAGGAGCGGGAAGAGGAGCAGAAGAGCAAATGTTGGCGTGGAAGTGCTCGGGAGCTGCCTGGAAGCTGGGCTGGGCTGTTCCCCATCCGTCTGTCCCTCCAATCCTTCCCTCTCACACCCTTCCCCTCGCACCCTGAGCCTTGCACAGCTGCCTGAGGGGATGCACACAGCCCTGGCTGCACTCACCAAGTGATGGTGCAGCCAGGTCACCGATGGCCGCAAGCACCATCCTTCCACCACCACGAGCTTGGCTGGACAGGCAGAGCAGTTCCTGGCAGCTGGGAACACCCCTGCTGCAGCAAGGCACTGTCCTGTCCCTGAGGTGCCCCAATTTCAGGTTAGGGATTGCTCGAGACGAGACCACAGCTGCAGCTCCACTTGCACAAGAAGGCCCAGCTACAGCTACACAACCCCACAGACTGCACAGAACGTCCCCACCCACACCCAGCCTGCCCCAGAGGCCTCCTCTGCTGCCAAAATAAGAGAAGTGTGCTCAGACACCGAAGCCCTGACCACCCATGTGGCTGAGCTGTCAGCTCTCACCCCTCTCAGTTTTGAACTACTCCAGGTAGCTGCTTCCAAGACAAAATCATGGCCTGATTTTTGGCTCTCTTTTATTTAGCTTTTACAGCTGTAAGTGCTGTCACTCCCAGTGTGGACGAACACAGCTACAAACAGCAGCCCAGGGCACAGGATGGTGGCTCAGAGCAGAGCACAGCTGAGCACAGCCACTCTCACCCACACACACCTCCCAGCTGGACACTGCAGTTGAACCTGTCTGTGGGTTTTGGAGAGTGTGGGGAGGTCCCTGCACCAGGGAAATGGGACAAGGATTGGGAGGAGGGAAGGTCCCCTGGCCTTATACTCACGGGCATTGTCTGGCTGCCATGGAGTGCGTGGATTGCTGCCTGAGCCTCTGTGTGAGATGAGAACTTTACAAAAGCACAGCCTGGAAAGGGACAGAAAGAGCACAGGAGATTGCAGTGACAGGACTGCTGTGAAAGTGCCACCACGCAAGAGACAGTGTCTGTATCTCAGGTGAGGCAAAGGAAAGCCACCCCAAGGAAGCAGGGAACAAAAAGGATGACTCAGCCCAAGTCCTCTATCCTGGAAAAAAGAGGAAGGGTCTCCAATTATGACTTCAATGATTTACTCTACAGATGATGTCACTATCTCCACCCTTGCCCCTCATCACCTCTTCCCCAAATTCTCTATGGACTCCTCACTGTGGGTACAAACATTGCAGCTGGTGCACGAGTGACCCTGAGAACTGAGCCACTCGTCGTGCTCTGCTTCCCCTCCTCTTCCCTCAGCCTCTGCCCACCTTCCCCAGCCTCTCCTGGCAGCAGCTGACTCTTCCTGCCCTGCTCCCTATTCCTGGCTGTTTTATGGCTTCCCACAAATACAGGGAGGGGAATAAGTGCCCCAGTGGGAGGTGAGGCTGCTGAGCACTAAAGGAGCAGGGACAAAGGGCAGGACACACAGAGGGTTCACACCTTTGCTGTTCCCATCAGGTCCACGGAGCACCGTGCATTCATCAATGACCCCAAATGGTTCAAAGAGCCGGAGAACGTCATCCTCAGACTGCTGCTTATTTAACATGCCCACAAAGAGCTTCCTGTCCCCTAGGGGCAAACACAGAGACATCAACCTTCTATGAGGCTTGCAGTCCAGAGCAGGAGGAGAGGAACACTTGAGCACAAAACAGCCTGGGGTTAAAAACATGCCTGGCATGGAAATGGTTTGCTGTTGGCTGAAATGCTTCCAGGGGTGAGTGTGCAGGGTCTGCCCAAGCTCCTCACACCTTCAAAGGCTTCTGTGGCTTCCCCTGTCCTACCCTCCCCAGTGGAAAACAAAAGATTAATAATTTCCTTGTATTCATTAGTTTTTCCTTTGAATAATCCAACAGAAATGAGAATAAGAAAAGCTGTCTGGGCAGTTACACTCCTATTGGTCAGCATGTGAAGTCCAACAGGTACCTTAGGAAATACAGCAGACCAGCTCAGACAGGGTGATAAATTCCAGGACCTTTGATTTCTGTTTCCTTTTCCTTCTCTCCAAGATCACCATTTCCTTAGCTGCCGTGCAACCAAGCATTTCAGCTTCCATTTGCCCTTCCCCAGTCCGGTCTAACCAGCTCCTAAGGCCTGGAATGACCCCTGGCATCGTGGCTCCCAATCTGCCTCACTACAGGATCACCCAACCACCAGACAGTTGGGTGAAGGCCAACAATCAGCCCCATGGTCCTGCTCCCCCCTCCTCAGTGGCATTTTGTACCCATGTCACACTGGCAGGGAGCTGGAAGGGCGGCCAGGACTTTGAGCTCAGGGTCCTTCTGGGCTCCTCCTCACAAGAGAGAAGTGAGGATTATGGTTTTGTTGGGATGGGTAAGTGTGGAGGCCAGAAAGGTGCAGAGTGCTTTCTCCTTCTCTCTGCCCCCATAGCACCCACAGGGGCCCATCCCATGCCTGATGCTGTTCAGTCAAGCACAAACACAGCAGTGCTTGGGGCAGCATCCTGCCCAGACCGACGTGAACAGCAGTAAAACAGCAGAACCTGCAAACCCCAGCCTGAACGCCAGCCCAGTGCCCGTTTTGCACAGAAACAGTTGTGCCAGGCGCAGAGCTAACCCTCCCCACTGCCCCAGATCTGCTGGGGGAGAGCAGGAGCCACAGGAGGGAATGTGTCAGGACAGGGCTCTGGAGGAGCAGAGCCAGAGGATCCCTTATTGCTCACGACAGCATCGCAGGGGCTGGCTCCAAACAAAGCAATGCAATGTGACGCCCGTCAGGGGGAATAGCAAGGGAGCTGCTCTCTGCTCCAGAGTGCAGTGACCTGAAAAACAACAGGTCTTGGAGCTACAGCAGCACAGCAGGCTCTGGGGGGGTGCTGTGCACGTATGGCAGGGAAGGATGGCACAGCACACACTCACACTGCCACCAAGGCTCCCACAGCCCCTTCCCTGCTCCCCTGGGCTCAGGGGATGCTTTCCCAGCCAAGGAAGGAAGGGAGGGACCTTCCCTCTGCCCAGCACACACAGGCAGGACCTACACGTGCCATGGGTCCCCCAGAAGAGCAGATGCACACAGGCAGCACTAAGGGACAAGCACAAAGGCTCACACACGCCCTGACACACTTGTACATTGGCCCAGCCCTCCGAGATGCCTTCCAGAATAAAATTGCTCAGGGAGCAAGAGGAATGTGCACACAGACTCTCATCCAGCGTGCAGACACCACAGGAGTCACCTCACCCTGCCCCAGGGCCCAGCACAGGCTCAGCCAGGCACAGCTCTCCTGCAGCCCCAGGCAGACAGGGGCCTCTTCTGTCCACCACACACATCAGGTGCCAGAAGTGCTACAGCCAAACTCTGAACCCAGTCCTAAACAGATACTGCTGATTTCTATGACTACAAATGGCTGAAATACATGGCCTTGTGTATTTTTTGAAAGGCCAAATTTCCCAGCTCCCCCATTTTCATGATTCCCTGGGTAACTACCCCCATGGGAATTTCATCCCCTTCTGTTTTCCTTGCAGTTCTTTCTACATTTCTCCCTGCACCTGCATGGCAATGGCTGCATTTGGAGACATTATTTCACCTGGTCAGGTCCATTCAAATGGGTGATGCCAAATAATCCCCAGCCAAGGCACAGGAGCTGAAAAACCAGCTGCAGGAAAACAGCATCTGTCCCCACAAGAGCCAGCTCAGAGTGCTGGTGGTCCAAGCAATCAAAAACTAGCACATAGAGAAGGGGAAAAATCTGACTGGAAGAGGGGGGTGGAAAAAAAAATGGGACTGGACATGAAAAGATTTATGGGGAGGTAAAGAGGAGCATGGAAACTGCAGGAGCAGCAGCTCTGTGCTCTGACTGACAACAGCTGGTGCCAGATGTGACCCCAGTGTGGCCATGGCAGGGGACACTGGAGCTCTGTAATGTTCCCCCTCCTCCATCCTGAATCCACACTGCACCTGCAGCCAGGCCTTATTTCAGATAGTGCACCATGCTGAAGCCTTTGGGTGGCAAACACAGTGGGAGCTCCTTTAAAAATCATCCACAAAGGGGAGAAATACACTGGGAAATACTTGCACTGACTTTAGGTGCTGTGAAATAATCCTCTGTTCTTTGAACTAGCAAGCAAATAACTGTGGGCTAAGATTTGACAGCCAGAAATGCATTTGGTGGTCTTGCCTTTCTCTTCAGGGACCCCAGCAAGCCCCTGGCTGGCTGGGTTAGGGGGGCAAGGGGGTGTTGAGAGAGCTGAGAAAGTCAGTTATACTAAAACTTGCAATCAAATCAACATCAAATTACAAATTACTCATTATTTTCTCCTTCAGAGAACCCTCAAATTTCCTGGGCAGTTCCTGTGGTCTCTTCCTTCTGTTGAATCAAAAGCATTTTTCTTTACCCTGCACTTTGGGAAAAGTCCATTGAAAAAGTGAATGCTCCATTCTTGCAGTTTTCCTGCAGGTCTTCTGTTGTCTGACAGGGCTCACTAACTGAACCTCAGGAAGTCCTGCCCTCATGTGAGAATTTCAGCTTTCCTTTTTGGAATTTGGAAGGAAAAAAAAATGCCAGCCTTCCTGGCTATGCAGCACAGGTTCAAACTGTGATACCTTAGGGACTCAGGCTATAAAGGCAAATATAAATACATACACCTATGGGTTTGGAATCTTTCCTGGATGCCCAGAACTGGAATATTAAAAGGGAATGAAGTCACTGACAACGTAAGATTTTTCACAGTGAATCCTGTTTCACCCAGCCCAGTTCTGAAGATCACACGGAGGAAAAGGATCCTGTTCCCTTTGGATGCCTCTTTGCAGCAGCTGGGGACTTGTGAAAGGGCTCTCCTGCTGCTGGCCTGGCCCTGTGTGCATCTTGGAGCCCAACCCATGATCCAGGATCCTCCTGATTCCGTCAGCTCCAGGCAGGGCTGCTCTCCCACCCCAGCCAGGCTGACTCCTCCCTCCCTGCCTGGGCTGGAACGCTGCAAAGCCCTTCTCTGCTCTGCTCCCAAACCCTTCCACCGGAGCTGCTCATCCCAAAGCCATCCATCCCAAAGCCATCCATCCCAAAGCCTCTGGCGCTCTCAGGGCTGATCCCAAACCCTCTGCTGTTCTCAGGGCTGATCCCAAACCCTTTGGCATTCTCAGGGCTGATCCCAAAGCCTCTGGCATCCTCAGGGCTGATCCCAAACCCTTTGGCATTCTCAGGGCTGATCCCAAACCCCCTGGCATTCTCAGGTCTCCAGCTCCTTCAGCTCCCCAGCCAGGATTTCTGCAGCACTGCAAGATCTCCTCTCCCCTCCTGGGATCAGCACACCCTCCCAGGCTGCTGTTTTCCCCTTCACTTTCTCTACAGCTCCTGCTTTTCACCCTCTGATTGGCAATTTCCCATGCTGTCCAGCGAGCAGGGAGATTCACTCTGATCTCTGACTGTCGAGTTCCCATGGAAACGAGCTCTGGGCAGCCACGCAGGCAGCAGGAGGGGCCAGCACAGAGCCCGCTGTTGATAAAGGTGCCACAGGAACCAGGCAGGGGTTGGGGTCAAATGCTGTGGCCAAGAGAGAGAGCACACAGCACACAGCTCCTCCAAACCCAGTGAATTCAGGTCATCTGGCCAGCAGCTGGCAGCAGCCAGGGGCAGGGAGAGAGGGAATCCCACTCCTGGCTGGGGATGGGGTTCAGCAAATCTCCTTGGGAAGCAGAGAGACCTCCCTTGTCCCTGGGCAGTGCTGAAGGGCTGGGCTTACCTGTCAGGTCACAGCACTGCAGCCCAGTGCTCCAGACAGGCACAAAAACTCCTCTGCCCTCTCTGCTCCACCTCCTCCTGGCACTCCCAGGCTCCCATCAGAGAGCAGGGAAAAGCTGGCAATGCCTGCCCCAGAATCACAAGTCCCACCCTGACCTGATGCAGGCAGCAACTTTTATTAGCAGAGAATTCCTTCTGCAGGGTGCAGGAACACTGAGCATCCAGATATTCCCACACAGCCCCTGCAGGGCTTGGCCAAAACTGCCCCTTTGGCAGAAAAAATAGCATCTCAGACCAAGAGAGAAATTCTGGTGCTCTAACTTCAGGTACTTAATTCAGGGTGCTCCTCTTGAGAAATGTCAGTCCCTGGTGAGTGTAAAAGAGGTTCCCTTCAAGGATAATGCAGAGCAGAGCCTCACTGATGCATGCAGCTATTCCCTTGAGAAATTCCTAATCCATACAGTTCTGCCCTGCCCCAAATCCTTCTTTGACCTCCTGCCAGTGTGGGGCTATTGCTGTAGGGAATGGCTCACCCCATATCTGCAGAGTTGCTCATCCACTTCTCTGACAAGTGGAGCACCACAGCAGAAACATTTCAGAGAAGCAACCTGACTCAGACAAACACAGGGTGCTGTCTTGGTGCTGCTCCTGCCTCAGGAAAAAATCCAGTTTGTCATGGATCCTGTGGGAGCTGCTTGTTTTTCAGCTCTGCAGCGAGGCTGGGAGGTGCACAGGCTGCAGGGAGAGAGGTGTTCACACTCCAAAGATTACTGTTCTCCAGGGCCTTGTCCACAGGAAGCAGAGTTGATGTCCTGATGTTTGCAATCATTAGGGAATGTGGCACTTTTCACAAGCTTAGAGATTCCAGAGTCCAGTGCCTTGGCCAGAAGCTTGCTGCCAAATCAACACCCTGGTTTTTAAACTGTTGACCTCTTCCAGCTCCATTTGACAACAGCACCAGAGATGTCACATCCCAACACTTCACACCAGGTGCCTGTGTATAGAAGAGTCCCCAGCAGTGCCCCAGCAGCAAAGAGAGACTGCAGAGAGGGCTTCAGCCTAGACTAGACACCAGAGTTGCACTTATCAGACACACAATCCCTTTTTTTTTTTTTTAAATCAATGTGGTAGGGGAAGGACAGACCACCAGAGGCAATATGAGGTGTCAGTGAGAAGCCTCTACACCCACTGCAGGCACCTCTAAAGGACATCTCATCCATCCCTAACACAATTTTCAACAGAGACAGTGAAACACTTTGAAGATCCTGGTCTCTTTTTACTGTCTGTAGCACAGGTAAGAACCTTAAACTCAACCCTAAACCCAGGGGCTGAAGTAAAATGCCCAGACTTCAGTAAAAGAGAGGTGTGCTATCCCTCAAGTAAATAATCAAAAGTTATAGATTCTGACTTAAACAGATTTTTTTTTAAGGAGGATCACACAACCATAAATACACACATTCATATAAAATATTATAAAATATATGTCATGTTCTTGACAGTGCAATAGCTGAAAGTCACTACAAACTGTTTGGAAATCTAAAACAAAAGCCTTCCAAATCTACTACAGCATGCAGGACATGCAGTCCCACAGCAAAACCAGCACCACACAAACCCTCCCCTTGCCTCTACTGAACTGCTTTCAGGGCAGCACCAACAGCACAAGGCATGGAGAGGCAGATGGAGGAATGGAGAGAAAAGGAAAAGAAATAGATCAGTAAGGCAAGGAAAAGAAGCAAAACGAGTTAATGGATTTGGAAAGGGCTGAAGTTGCAAACCTTCTCCACCTGGAGGAGGCATTTGAGCTGCTGAGAGCTCCCCATTAAATTACCAGATTGTCTTGTTCCCAATCTTCCAGCTCTGAACTTCTCAGTATATGCTGCTCTGACCAAGCTGCTCCCCTGCAGGCTGACAGCACCTCCATCCCAGGATCCTTTCCCTTCAGCCATTATTTCCCCATCATGTCATCTTTGCTGCATTTTGGCCTTGACAATGTGCTGGGGGCTGCTGCAGGACTGAGAGTGGGGGGGCTGAGACAGCTCAGCAGTGATGGGGGAGGCAGTGGAGGGAGCTGCAGACAGGAGAATCAGCTGCAGGGCAGTGAGCTGAACACGTTAGAAAGCCAGTGCTGCTGCAGGGATCTGCCTTTTATTGGGCTGATCGGGTGCAGGAATGAAGAAACCTCTTCCCAATGGCTTGTACCTGTCAGCAGCCACACAGGTCTGCTGCAGTAACATCCTGGGACAGGCACTGCCAGGGCAATGGCACCATCACAGAGCTGGGAAAGAGAGTGCAGGGGGCAGCCACATCATCACCCTTAGCACTTGCTGTGCTCTGTCCACACAGCCTGTCCCTACACTGCCCTCCTGCCCCCCAGACCTCTGCCACATGCAGACTCCTCCTCATAGTGCAGGTAGAGGAAGGCAGGGCCAGGACCCTGTGTTTCATTTCCTGGCCCCCCTCACAAGCACAGGGCCACCAAAGGAGAAACAAGGAGAGATGACAACTACCTCCACGGCTCTCGCTGTCCGCAGGCTTCACCTGGATCGGGCGCGCCATCTGCAAGGGAAGGGAAATGCAGAGGTTACTGCTTGGCCCCCTGCCCAGCACATACTGTCAACAGGGCAGGAGGAGAGTGGCAGAAGGGAACCAAACCACTGTGATGGTAACCTTGAAGAAGGGACCATTTTTCCAAAAGAAACCTGGGGCTTCTCCCTGCTCAGCCGCTCATCCGAGAGAACAGCTCTCCTGGAGGTGCCCACCGTGCACAAACCTCTGCCTCCTCGGGTGCTGCAAGTGGCAAAGAAAGGACTCTGAGGATGCAGCTCATCACCATGTGACTGCAGCCTGAGCAGTGGTCAGGGTGGCCTGAGGTGAGACTACGCCTGGGAGCTCTTCCTGTGTCTGCCCTGACTCAGTGCAGGCACGGCCACGTCACCTAATTGAGCCACTTACTGTCCTTGCAGCAGGGAAGAGACACTGCCTCTGAACTTGGCTAAAAGCAGCACAGCAAGCAGGCATGTCGTGTTTCCCCTTCCCCAGCCCTCCTGCAGACATTCTGTGCACCAGAGCAGCTCTTGAGAAGGACAGTGCTGCTCTGCAGCAACATTTCTGGCCCTCAGGGGCAACTCTCAGGTTGAAAGTGGCAAAACTCCTCTCGCTGGGGTGTGGAGAAGAGTTTTTCACTTCTCCTGCAGCCATTAGTGTCATCAGCAATAATCCAACCACAAACCAGCCTGCAGGGCAGCTTAGCTCACATGATATGGGGACTCTCCAGGTAAGACAGAAGTAGGTGCATTAAGGAACCCACAGAATTAACTGCCTTGATTTGAAAAGCAGGGCAAAACTCATCTGCTGGCAGGTCTGTGTGTCCTGTGCTGCCCAGAGAGGCAGCTGACAAGCTGTAGCCTCCTTTCCCAGCTAGCTGGATCCAAGTGCACCAGAATATCCTCCGAGGAATGGTGCACAGGGCAGATTTCCACATTCACAGCACATCTCACTCCATGTCTCTCAGCATCACTCACAGAGGCTGACAGTGACCTGAATCAGTGACATTCATCATAAAAAACAATCAGAGTATCGCAGGGAAGGCCTGCACACGAGCTGCAGGTCCAGGCATAGTCTGCCTCCTCTCTTAGGAAACCCCCTGAGGAAAAACAGCAACAAAACAGAAAATGAAATCAAGCCCTAAAAGGCACCAACTGAAATGTGCTTAGAAGCCAGCATGCAGTATGTGGAGGGCTGTCAGTCTCCAAGTGGTGGCTGAGCCAGACTGGCCAGAAACCAGAGGCAGAGCCCACATTCCCAGCAGCTGGAGGAAATCCGTGAGGCAGCTTTGCAGTTCACGGGACAGAGATGCCAACCAGAAGGTGACAGGCTGGCAGGGTGTGGCACACAGCCTGGCACTGGGGCTGTGAGCTGGCTTCCCCTGGCTGATGGACCTCAGGCAGGACAAGGAGAGGCTGGGACCAGGCCCACACAATCCCTGCCTCAAGGAATGACCATGGGGCTGCTGATAAGGGCCCCAGAGATGGGCGGGCAGCTCCCCAAAGGAAGGCCAAGGTGCTGCCACACTGCACCTTGACAGACACCCTCCATCTCCCAAGACCTGCTGCATCATTCAGGGAAGAGGGAGAGGCTGGGGGTCCTTTCCCCACCCTTGATCAGCTGCATGGATTTGCAGAGCTCCTGATACCCTGCTCTTGCTGCCATGTGGCCCCAGTACTTGCAGCACTGCAACTTGCCAGCCTGCAGGCTGCTGCTCCCCCCAGGAGCTGCCAAGGGCCTGGCACCTCTTGCCTGAGCTGAGAGGGATGTGGGGCAGGGATTCAGGAGTCTGTGGTCAGAGATTGTTCCACAAAGCCTCCAATTTCCTTGCTGAGAGGCAGAGGCTCCTGTCACTGCTCATGGTCCCTGGCAAGCTGCCTGTGTGAGCTGGGGCTGGCAGGGCTGTGGGAGCAGGCGGAGTGGGAGAGGGCAGGCAGCCCAGATGTGTGCTCAGAAGAGAGGGCTCCGTGCAGAGCCAGGAGAAGCAGCTGGCCACGTCACTCCCCACTGCTCCCCCAGCGCTGAGGAATAGTTTTGTTCCTACCCAGGATGCATAACCAGGGCTAAACTAACTGAGCTGATGGGGAGGGAGACAGAGGGACAGCCTGGGATCTCAGCTCCTGTGAGGAAGGCAAAGCCCCAAAGGCATTTGGGGGTAGGAGGGGCAGCAGGGATGCTGAGGAAGCGCAGAGCACACACATCCAGCACCGCCCTCCCCGGACCGGGGGCTGAGGAGTCGGGAAGGATGGGGGGAGACGAGGGGGAGGTTAAGTACCTGAGGCCATCTCCCTGTCCCCTCCCCCAACAGGGCTGTCACTCCAGCTCCCAGCACCTAGGATAAAGGAGGTGTTGTCATGGAAACGGTTATTCACCACATGGAACCTGACATTTGCAGTTGCCATGGAAACCAGCTCTTGGGGGCATTCCCTCTGCTTTGCACAAAAGAGACATTTCGATATGATCTCTGGGGAAGGGGCCCCCTCTACCCATCTGTCCATCCCTATCCTTTCCTCCATCCCAGGGACTTCACCCCCGGGGTGGTGACCCCGCTGGGCCACCAGGACAGGGTCACTGACCCAGGGAGGTGACGTGCCCACAGCTGGGCCACAGCACGATGCCCTGGCAGGAGAGGTGCTGGTGCCAGCACAGAGATGTGGGTTAGTGCTGGTGCAAGCCTGGAGGCAGCTCCTGGCTGGGGCTACAAGGGGAAGCAGGGCAGCCCTGCACCCCCAGCTGCAGCCACAGCTCCTCTCTTGCCCACCTGAAACTGCACCTGGGGTGGGCATAGGAAAACTCTCCCTCTGCCCATGTCAGGCCAACCCACCAGCTTCAGGTTGGGTCTCTGAGCTGGCTTCATCTGCTCTGGAAGATATGGGTAAAGAGAAGAAAACAGGATATAAGACCTTTGTCCAGATGCTGAGGTTTGGAGAAGAGCAGCAGGATTCTCTGCCTGCTTCTTCCCGACACGGGAGGTGTCCCAGCTGAGGCAGAGGCAGGCATGGCCCTCCTTGCAGAGAACTGGACACCCAGAGGTTTCCAGGAAGAAGGACATCACCACTTTCATCTTTCTAAGTCCCATGTTGTCATCAAAGATGAACAAAATATCAAAGGCCTCTCAAGCAAAGGGAGTCCACAGCTGCTTTAACTCAACCACAGAGGTCTCAAGGCCTTGAAAATGTTCCTGGGGTTCCTAAACTTTGTGTAAAGGTCTCAGACAAAGCTCTGTCCCCTACAGGAACACACAGGAAGGATGGTCAGTCAAGCTTTACCTCTTCCATTTGAGGCAGAAAGAGAGTAACAGGGCAGCAGGGAGGACCTGGAAGTACAAATTCTCCTGACCCTCAGCCATGAGCTGAGGCTGCACAGTAATCAGAGAAAGCCTCATTTCTACAAGCCCAGTTGGGCCCAGAATCCAGCAGCCAGGATGTGCCTGCCTTAAATTGCCAGTGTGGAGCAGACACATGCACAGACACGATGCCCTTCCCACACAGGAACACCCAGGTGAGCACACGTGGAGCACGGAGAACTCGAGCAAATGATTCATGAGCCTGCACCTGCCTCACAAGCTGAGCTTCATCTTCCCTGTTAAATTATTCAGCCGAGCATTATTAGCCTTGGTTTCTTAAGAATATCCCATTAGCATTTAGGACAAGTTGTCAGAACACTGTGGGCCAAACATCCACTGCACCAAGCCCTTCACCCTCACACCTCAGGGTCCTCCTTACCTGCTGCTGCTGACACTCTAAGGGCTGTCAGCTCCATGACCCACTGCACTCAAGAAATCCTCTGGAGCAGCAGAGGACACCAGATGGGCAGCAAAGCTCCCACTGCCCCCCTCAGCTTCCCCCTCACATTTCCTCCCTGGCTGGACACACAACTTCCCTTCCCAAGCACAGCCACCCTTACCCTGCACAGCTCCTGGCCCTCACAAGGTTGCTCTGCCTGCACCACTCCACCCCTGACAAACCTGCAGCCTCTGCTGGCTTTCCTGGGGGTTACTGGTGGGAAGGAACTGGGCAGCCAGAGGGGGATGAGGCCAGCCCAGCCTCTGGGGCCTTACACAGAGCACAGCAGCCACATGTCCTGGGTGGCCCTCAGGGAGCAGTGAGGAGACACCCACAGAGAGAGTCACTGCACCCAGAGCAGCCCAGAGACTGCCAGGGAATAGGCAAGGCTGAGAGGCCCTCCTGACAGGTGTCTGGGTTACATCCCACCCCAACCCCAGGATGTGGTCAGTACAGAGAAGCAGGGAACCCTGCTCTGTGTTGGGCTTTCCCCCCTGCTTTTGAGGAAATGCTCCCCACCTTTGTAGCACTCTTGGGATCAAGGGTCTAAGGAAAATTCCTGAAGTCACAGGAAGCTCTGCTTTTAGTTTCACCAAGGCCAAAATGCACCACTTCACTCAGCACCCCCCCAAAAAAGAGTTCTGGAGGTGAACTGGCTCCCTGTGTTTACACCAATGCCCAGCAAGAGCTGTCAGTCAGCTCAGCAATCTGGTAGCCCTGTTCTTCAAGGAGCAGCAGTGGTTCCCAGATCCCCCTCTCCAGCTTTCAAACTGCAAAAGCTGGATGGAAGGAAAGAGCCCCCTGGGACAGCAGGGCAAGCCTCTCTATTAATTACGAGTAAGTGAAGTGAAGTAGCCCCTTAGGTGCAATGCAGGGGAACCTCACAGTGTTAAGAGGGTCAGAAGCAGAGAGTTTGAAACACACAATGCAGGCTGGCTCCTCTGGGATGGCAGGAACCAAAAGGCATCCGAGGCCATTGGCAGGAGAAGGTCCTGGGCTCTTTGGCTTTACAAATTGTGGGCTCGTCCTCTTCTGGCCGGTTAAAAATGCCCTGCCTGAATGATCATAATCACTTCTAACTGGGAAGAGCACATAAATCTAAATGCTAATATACTCATTTGGATTCTGTTTCTGATCAGGAATGCAAGTAGGGATGGATTGGTGCCAGTCTCCGTGCTCGAGTACCCTACTTGCATCTTTGCACTGACATCTCAGGGTATCTTAGTCCTGTCCAGGAGAACCATCCTTCCCTGAGAAAGGGGACTTGTCTCATACAGGAACACGAGCACATTAGTACCAAGGACCCTTCTGGCACAGCTCTAAAGGCTGCTTATGAATTCACCTCATTCAATCCCACCATGGAGGAGACAAGGATAATTATGAGCAGTGTGTTCCAGGTGGAGAAATCGAGGCATGTGGAGATGAAGATCTTGCTGCAAGTCTGTGGCAGAAGCAGGATGTGAATCCCAGAGCAGAAACCACAGAGCTTCTGCCTCAATGGCCTGGCTGTGTCTTTTGGCATGAGCAAGGAAGATTGTTGAAGGACTGACAAAACTGAAAACCCAAAAACTCTGCCAGAAAGTTCATCAAGACCATAAGACATCATTCTGGCATCCAGAAAGCCACGGGCCTGAGGACCAGGCCTGGCTGGGTGCTCAGGCCTGCAGTTCTGTGTCAGCTGCAGGATCTTTCTTCAGCACAGACAGAGACTTGCTCAAGACTTGTCACAGGAGTCACTCCAATGTAGAAAGTGCTTAGCAGGCCTAAGGAATGCTTAAGGCTTAAGGCCTGCAAAAAGCAGGAATGAGACGCTGAGAGATGGCTCACCAAGTTACTCTGAGCAAGTGCAAGAGCTGCACAGAGAAAAGTTGGGAGCAGTGCCACACTCAGTTGCCTTTCACCTCTCCACTGGGCAGGCTGGAGAAGACACCCAGCACCCTGTGCCCTTCCCTGTGCTCACTGGTGCTCCACTGGTCCAGCAAGCAGGCTCGGGTCCTTCTCCATGCACAAGCTGCAGCCTCCAAGGAGCCCAGAAACCCAGGGAAAGGCAGAGCAAGGAGCAGCAGGTGTCTGAGCTGAGGGACAGAGCAGCTCTGCAGAGCCTGCACAGCCTCTCCTGGCAGGTTCACAGGCTGCCATGGGGCTGGGGCTGTCAGCTGGGAGCTTTAGCAGCTCCTCAGAGCAGCCGTGTCCTTCTTCTCCCCCATGGCAGGGTAATGGCAGCGGCCAGGAAAGACTTCTCTGCTGCTGTCAGGGAGGGGGCCAGGCACTGGGACCCTCTGCCTGCACACAGATCAGCTCTGCCAGTTCCCTTGGCAACCACCAACACGGAGAAGCCGAGCGAGCAAAACCTCCGGTGATACCGGGGGGAAAATCCACCCGAAACGGGCCCAGCCCCAGCACCACCAAATGAATCCCCTGAGCCACTTCTGGGCTGACAGAGAGAAGCTGCTTCCCTTTAGGGGTGCTGGCAGAGTAGAAAAGAGGCCCCAGGTGACTGCAGGATGCCCTTGGAGACAGACAAAAATCATCTGGAGAAGGTCCACAGTGATCTGGTGTAGTCAGCCCTGCTTGGAGTGGGGTTTGAGCAGAGACCCTGGAGGTCTCTTCCACCATCAATTATCCCAAGATCCCATCTGTATCCCTACTCACAGACACTTGTGTGCAGGCACAGCCCCAAAACGACCCCATGGAGGTGGGAATGTGAAGTTTTGCTCAGGAGGGTGGTGCCTTTGCAAAGACCAAGGTCTGGGTATGTTGCTGTGCAGGTACAGGTGTGTTCACAAGCACAGACAAGGGAGATCACCAAAAATCCAGCTCTGGGAGACAAAAGTCTTAAGCTCTGTGCTGCAAGGAAATGCCAGGGCCTGGCTGTGCAAAGGGCAGCAATTTCTCTGGAGAAAGGAAGACCCCTTGTGCACAGGACAGAGCCTGCACGTGTGCATTCGGTCAGCACGTGGCAACGGGTGCTGATCTTTAATTTCATTATTCTTCCAATTCCATGGGGAACAAGAGGCAGTGTCTGCCTTGGCAGCTTGCTCTTCAGTGCAGGCACTTCACTGGGCAGCTGCCTTGCCTCACTGAGAGTTCTCAGCCCCTCAAGCCAAACCCTCAACAGCACAAGCATTTGCAACTCCCTCTGCACTGAACAGGCACTTCTGCTGTTTCGTGCCCAGGGGCTGCTTCAGCCCAGCACCTTCATGTCCTGGTGCTGCCATTTCAATGAGATGGCCTTGGCATGCTCCCTACACTGCTAACTGATAATGCTGCATGGCTCTGAGGAATTTGCTGATATTGTCTATCAGACCTGCAGGATGGACATGGGAAAAGCCTCTCCACCCTGCCCTGCTCACAAGTTCAAGCTGCAGAGATGAACCCCTGGGGCCCAGCTTCAAACCCCAGCCAAACATCCAGGCCAGCTGAAACTTTCAGAAATACTGCTCCAGGCTGGCTTCACATCAGCCCTCGTACAGATGAGAGGGGAGGGAAGAATGAGATGCTTTGACCTCTCCACCAAAGTCCCTCCAGTCACCTGAGCTCCTCCTATGACCACAGGCCGTGGTTGCTGACAGATGGCCCAGGTGAGCCCTTGCTCCTGGCAGCACAGGACCCAGCCTACCCACAGGGATGCCCTCTGCTCGAGCTCTGCTGGCTCTCTGCACGAATCCTTGTGCCCAACCACCTGAATTAGTGCTGCAGCATCTCAACCCCTGGTGCATTCCCAGAGTCTCTGTCTGCTCTCATGCTGCTGCTCTCTGTAATTTTCCATTCCTGTGTCCCTGCATCCATGAGTTCTCCCTGTGATGTAGCCACATTTCAGTACCCTCATCACTGCTCTTAAACTGCCCATATTCCCAGCTTGGATCAATACCAATTTCTGCCACTTACCTGCCTACCTTTCAGCAGGCCTGTCTTTGTTCTGCATAGAAATAAAACTGTAACTGTACCTTGCCAAAATAATTACTTTTTTAAACCTCCCCCCCTCCACTTCCTCCCTCTATTCTTCTTCCTCTTCTTCTTCAGGAGCAATTTTATGTAATTTGCAACTGTCTGGCTGCAAATGAAAAGAGACATAAAGCGTTTCAGCGAAATATTGAAAAGCTGGATGCTTTCCCCTCAAATTTCACTTAGCAAGAGGCTTTAACTTGGTGTGTGATCACTGTGTGTCATTAATAACCTCTCCAATTCCTTTCAGAACTCAGCAAAGTGAAGGCACAATCACGAATCAAAGCCATGGGTTATTGAGATATAATATCATTTCACTGAGGCAGGGAGGAGCGTGCCAGGGAGTGGGGAGAAGGTGAAGCACTGCACTGCTGTGCTGGCTGGCAGCTGAACAGGACACTGGATTTAGGACCTGATTTCAACAATTCACCAGCTCTGAGGGCAGCAGAGGTGTTTTAGATAATACAATATCCAGATGACAGCACAGGTGAGACTGGTTGAGTCACCAGCACCACAGATTTAAAAGATGTGTAGATGTGGCACTCAGGGATATGGCAGTGCTGGGTTAATGCTTGGATTCCAGGTTCTCACAGGTCTTTCCCAACCTAAATGAGTGGTTGGATTCCAGGTTCTCAGAGGTCTTTCCCAACCTAAATGATTCTATGACAGTCTTGTTGCTTTACACCCTGAGCACACCAGCCCATACAAAAGAGTGTAAAAGCCAAAATTCTGCCTATCTTGGAATAAGATGCTGAGCCTTGCCATCAAAATACAAGCTTTTTATTGAGTTTAAATTCCATTTAGTTACCATACATCCAACAGCCCTCAGTTTAGAAACAGAAAAGAATTTTGATCTCACACAAAGAGAACTTGCCACAAATGCCACAAGGACAAATACAGACCATTCGTACTGCCTTATGTGGAAAATCTAAAATATAAATATATCTGTATATGTAAAAGCTTAGGAAAGCTACACTGCACTCGTGGCCTTGCAGGAACTCTGTGGCTGCATTCTTGGATGGGCTGACATTGCTGGTATCAGACCTAAGCAACAACTCTGTGGGCCCTGACTTACCCAGTGACAGACTTGGAAGAGAACCCAGAAATCCTGCTGCATCTGCCTGACCACAGCCTAAGGACCTCCCAGAAACCAGATCAAAGCATTTCCATAAATCTGTCCTTACCAAATCCTCAGCCTAGACCAAGAAAGTCATTTGTCTCTATTCAGATTCATGAAGTGTTGAGATCAACCACTGCTCCCTGCACTGGGACCAAGAAAGGAAGGTACTTTGGTTCTTGTGGCATCTACAATTGCTTGGTGGTACAACAGCAAGTGTGGGATCAGCACAAGATCCTTCCTATGCCAGTTGGATCCCTTGCTGTCTCTAAATGTGCTGATGCTTGGTCATGCACTCAGGTGACAGTTTGTGTCACCCTACACTTCATATGTCCTTCAACCTTCTTTCTTCTATTGCTGTGTGCAATAAAGGGAGAGCATATGGGTAAAATGCACAAGAAATCAGTTGTTTATCAGACTGCAGACTGAAATGGCAGTGGTGTGGTGAGGACATTCTGTTCTCTGCCCTGTGCTGGGGCCCTGGCTATATTGTTGGTGATAGGCTTTGCCCCACAGTTCATCAGAAGATGATCCAGATGTGAAGGTACAGAGATGAAATTTTACAGCTTTATTCCCAAAACAGACACTCCTATCTGTGATTCATTCCCAAAGTGTTCCCTGTGATCAGCTGGGCCAGGAGAATGGGTGATGCTGCACAGACACAAGCAAACCACGGCTGAAAGCTGCCTCAGCTCACCCAGCCCATGTCCATGCCAGGACCAACTCTGTGTGCATCAGGTCTGTTCCATCCCTAAATGGCCAAAGAGAGGGAGAATTGTGCCTTCTTGGTCACTGAGGGACTGAACAAAAGACAAACTAAATGTGAAGAAGTGGTGTATTGACAGTCTGAAAATAGACAGCTCCAAATGCAGCACAGCTCACTCTTCATCCTAATCCTGAAATGTAATTACACCACACTGCTTATTAACTGTCTCCAGACAAGTATGTTCAAAAGCACTCACCTACCACAGACTTCTTACTGTTTCCAGGCAGTTTCTTACACCTCCCTTAACATAAAAAGCCTTTAGATCACCACATCATAGATAAACTCCTGCTTTAAATACTGGTCCATGCAGCTCTCTATAAGCCCTGAGAGCACGACAGTACAGAATATAGTGAAACATGCAACAAATTCCCAATGTAGAACTGTAGCAAAACTCAGATTGCCTTGAATCCAGCAAGCCTCACATGAATAACCTTTCAGAGACATCTGCCTTCCCCACTGCATTAACAGCACTGCACCACAACTCCTCACAACTGCTCCTCCCTGCACCCTTTGCCTTGTTCTGACAGACACTGTCAGCCCTGCCCTGGACCAACACAAGGTTACACTGCTTTAGTCCAAAAAGCTGACCATTTCCCATCACACAAAAGCAACTCGAGCAGATTTGAGCCCCTGGTTATCTGCACTCTTCCCCCTGGCTGTCCTGAGGTCCTGTTAAATGGTAATTAAGTTTGATGCATTTCCCAGCACTCCAATGCCAGCACAGGCCCATGCAAAAAGGGAGCACAGGTAAACAAACACAGAAAAGGGGGGGTGTGTGTGTGTGGAGGTCTTGAGGACACCTGGCAGAGATGAGGGAAGCTCTTTGGACCTGTATGGGTTAAAGAGGAAATGTTATGGTTAAGAATTCCTAACCACTCACCAGAGACCCCGGGTTTACATTAATTATTCTGTTGCCTTGAGCACTCAGGGCCTCCTGTGAGCTTCTATCTATAAGTACCCAACTCCTCCTCCTACTCACCTCCAAATGAATCCTTTCAATGTGCTTGATCAACCCCCTCAGTACAGCAAGGGAACTGCCCAGTCAAAGCTCTTAAATCAGACCAAAATGGGAATGGCAACAACTCAGAACTCCTCCCAGCTCTCCAGCAGGTCTCAGGGAGGCAGAGGGGCTGCCCTGCAGGTAGGGACCTGCCCTACAGTGTCCAGCCTCCCTCCAAGCCCACTAAACTTGGCTCCCAAGAGCATCTGTGGAGTGAGCAAGACCCAGGAACAGACAACAGCTGGCTCAGCAGTCCTGCTCTCACCTAAATAAGCCATTTCTCTTCCAAACAATGGGATGTGACAAGTGTATTTTTTTTTCTCTGAGAGGCTGATCCAACTCAGCCACTGCATCCTGCCCAGGCACCCTGTAAGGCGATGGCAGAGTAGAAGTGGAGGCACCAAGAGGTTCTGCACACCTGGAAAAAGGGGTCTGGTGTCTTGTCTTATCTTGTGTGAGTTTTCCAGCAATGCCCAGTGTGCAGGATGCACCCACACACTTCACCCCAAAGTCACAGCTCCCTCGTGACAGGGACAGAAGGCTGAAGGTGTCACAGCACAGAGAGCCAAGAGCAGCACAGAAAAAGGCCTGGCCAGAGCACCACGGGGCAGCCTTGGCCAGGCAGAGAAAAAAAGCAGCAGTTTTGTGAAGAACAACGCTGTGTTTCCACTGCCAACCCCCTGCTCTGAGCCCTGGAACACCCTTCTCTTCCACAAGCAGGAAATTTGATCTAAGGCACTTCTCCCCCTCGCTCCCTCCCCTGACAATTCCCCATCCTCCTGCCCACGGCAACAACTCCAGACAATTCACTGGGACTTACCCCTGGCAAAGTCTTCTGTTCATGCAGGGCTGTCTGGGCTTTGATGGCAGAGTCTCTGGCACAGTATGTGAGGAATGCACAACCTGCAGCAGATACAGTGAGTGTCAAGTTAGACAGGCAATTGCAGATGAACATCAACACAAATGTTACGTAATTTGGATGTGTCTAAGGCTCCAGGGAAAAAAAAGACAAAGAAACAATGTTAAAGGACTTGCAGGCCACATCCAAGGTCTGCTAAGAGCTGGGAAAGGGACCCAGTGAATCAGCTGGGTTTGACACAGGTGTTGAACAAGGTGAGAGCAAAGGGAAAGCTAATCTTGTCTGTGGCACAAACACTCCCAAACACGAGGATCAGGGGAGAGGCAAGGATCAGTATGATTACTGATTAAAAAAAAAAAAAAGGAAAAAAAGACAAGGAAAGAAGAAAAGTGGTTGGGATTTTAGGCTTACACAGAAGCTCCACATTCAGATCCAGATTCACAAATCATGGAAAGCTATAGAAGGAGAGGCCTGGCCTGCTGTGCCATAGGATGTGCACAAACACACAGCAACAGACATATGCATGACAAGGGAAATACAGAGACCAGCAAAGCATAATGCTTTCTGCAAGGGCCAACTTTAGGAGCCAGATGAGAAGCACACAGAAAAAGCCAGATCCTGACATTCTTAGTCAAGATATGACTCAACATCTCAGCCGAATGCTGGAGCCAAGGGAGGAGGGGAGGAGTTGTAGCCCCTCCAGGAAGAAGAGGGATCATCTCTGGGTGCTCTGATGCTAAGAATAAGCAAAGGAAAAATCTGGCTGGTTATCAAGAAACATTTCCTAGCAGAAAGAGATTTAGACTGTGGAATGATCTCCCCAGGGAAGTGCCTGAAGCTCCGTCACTTGAGTTGTTTCAGATGAGGAGAGGCAAAGCACTGGAGGATAGACTGGAATGCATCTGAGCCCCTCACTCACCCCCCTCCCAGCCACAGTGGCTTTTCACATCCCAAGCAAAGGCAGAAGTCCCTCTGGCTTGCTGCTGAACATCCCTGTCTGCACTGCTGTGCTGGGGCTGCAGATGCATTGTTATGGCCAGACAGGTCCATTTTTCTGCCTCCACATCCTTGTGCCTGGCTCGGGGCACCCCAAAGCTGCTTCAGCTCCCCATGGACCCCAAGGTGGGTGCAGGGGCTGGCTGGACCTCTCCCCTCCACCCCAGTGGGTGGCACACAACACCCTTGCATGGTACACAACACCCTTAGGCCAGGCAGAAGCCAGCTGCTCAGGACAATCCCAACCCATGGCAACACAATTCTCCTGTTCTTCCATCCCAACTCCAATAAGTTGCTGCAGGTAAGCAAATCTCATCTGTCCTCATACCTCTTCCTAGGGAAAAAAAAAACATAAACAGCACACAAGCACTAGGTATCTCTGAGAGGTAATTATTTGCCCAGGTTTTGAACAAAGAATGCTGCACCAAACAGGTAATTTAACAAATGCAGTGAGGCCAGGAAGAAACAGGGAAACCTCCCTGCTCCTGGCAAAGGCAGCTGGCTCTGTTGCTCCCCTCTGCTTTCACCCTCCCTCCACAGACTGAGACCAAGCCTGAAGAGCACCTCTGTAACCCAGAGAGATCATTTCTAACAGGTTTGAAGGCCTCATCACTGAAGTTTCAAACACGGATGTTTACCCAATTCCACCTGCTGCTCCACTCTGCCACTTTGCAAGTCACATGAGACCCATGCTAAGATAAACTGGGTCAGGTTTAGTTCACAAAACCCTCAAGTCAGGAGTTGGGAATGAGCAATTTATTCCACTAAGAGCTTCAATGCATTGTTACTATGTCCAGAGGCAATGAAGACACCGTGCTTGCCTCAGGAGCATCAGCCACCAAACCTAGGAAAACTAAAGGGGTTAAGTCTACATGAAGCCACCTGCTGAGTTAAACATGAGTTAAACATGCAAACCCCACCCTGGAGTCCCCTATTCCAGTGCTCAGGAATGCCAAAACTGAGGCAATGCACACTGCCAGGCTCAAAAACATCAGTGCACGGGAGGACAGCTAAAAATGAGGATTGGACAAAGGCACAGCATTTAGGGGGATAAAGGAGAGACACTCCTCACACAAGGAGGGACTGCCATCATGCCAGATCAGGGATTTGTAAAACCCAGCAAGACCCACACCCACCAGCACCAATGTGAAAAAGTGCCACAAATCCCCTCCCTGGAGTCCCCTGCTCCTTCTCTGCCCTACAACAAAGGCAGCAACACTGCTCATCTTTTAGGGGCTCAGATACCAAGAGGCAGCAGCTTCCAGAGACAGAAACATCCTGTAATTGTGGAGCCTGAAGATGCCTCACTCCAACTTCAACCCAAGGCAATCCTCACTGCTGCTCTGCTTCCCAAGGATGTGGATATTTGCTCAGCAGAAGGCAGCTTGTGCTCCTTCCCTTCACTCAAGCATGAAACAGCTCTCAGGCAGCCTCTAACAGCCTGACTGGGCTGGGGCCACAGGCACAGCCTGATCCACTGCTCCATCCCCAAGCTCTTCGTGTCCCTAAGGTTTCAGGACATTCCTCTCATTCATTTCCATCTCATTCTCACTGCCCCAGTGGCAGGAGCCTGGGAGGCTGTGCTGGCTGTGGAAAGGAGGGAGCTAAATATGCCAACCACGTTTTTTGGAAAACATGATGACTGTCCTCCACAACCAGGTGTTTTGGAGGTAGGATTCAGGAGTCAGTTCCATCCTCTTTGCAAAGTCCTGGTCAGAAATACAGGAAAAGGGTTGGCAGAAACACTCTGCACTAAGCCTAATTGTGTAAACAAGTATTTGGGGAAAAGCATCTTCCTTCCTGAAGAGCCATTCTGCCTTGCACACTGACTCTTCAGCCAGCCCCTAGGATGCTGTGACAGGATGCTGCTCACCACGTCTTTCATGGGTTCTTCAGGCTCCTAAAACTTTGAGCTTACCAGAGCCACCCAAGGATCAGCTCACCAGTGATGTCCACAGAGGTGCAGAGGGCCTGGCACTCTCCCTAGGTGTTCTCACTTCCACATTCCCTGCTTTAGTTAACAGCAAGCTCAGACAGACAGGCTCAGGCCCCTTTGGGCACTTCTAACACCCAGTCAGTTGTGCCTGCTGAGACAGGGACGTGGTGTTAAAAAGTGCTCAGGCTGTTAAGAAGTGTCAGCCTGGAAGGTCCCAGGCACCCAGGCAGTGACAAGGACCCACTGCCAGCACAGGGATGCAGAACAGCACTGTCTGCAAAGCCAGGCCACCACCATTCTGCCAAGGATCCCTAAAAGAACCTCTGTCCCATCACTGTCAGTGCTTCCATGGGCTCCAAGAGGGTTCCCAGCTCCCTGAAAGCAGAACCTTGCCTAGCTCCACCTGAAAGAGGCTGCAGAAACAAAAAAACCCATATATTCTGTGCCTGATCCTCCCAACAAACCACACATTGACTCTGGTATGCACAGTCCCTTCAGATCCTAAACATTACTCCACATATCAGCAATCTAAAGCCCTGAGCAAGAAAAGGCTGCCAGTTTGCAGGAGAGAGGGATCTCTAGATTCTGTTTAGCATCAGAAATCACATCAAATACTTCAGCAGGGGAAGCATGGAGCCAGTGGGGAGCTCATCCACAAGTCTGCAGAAGCTGAGTCAAAACTGGGCTGCCAGGGAGGCAGGTTGGGCTGAGGGTGGTGTTGTATCCTTGCCCTCTGGAAAAGCCACCCATCTGTCCACACACAGTAAATTCATCCACATGCCTGCAAGAGAGCTGCTCCTGCCCCTGCTGAATATTCCCCTGCAGTTCAGTTTAGCATCTGACACTCCTTAATCTCTCCACTTTCCACTCCTAGGAAACCCATCCAGTTGACACTTGTGAAGGAACTGCCTTCTGCCTAATCCTGGAACACAAGGCCAAAAATTTCCACTTGATTCTCCCCACTCAGCCTTCCCTGACCCATTCCAAAAGCCTGTTCAAACACCTCCCTGCTCTTCCCATGAAAATATTAGCTTTGAGACAAACACTGCCATTAACATGCAAATGTATCTGTGATTAACATAAATAGAAAAACTGCCTCGTGAATAATATTAGGCTGGAACAGCATCAGCTACCAGTAGCCAGGTTGCTGAGAAATGACTAGCCAGGTACTAACAAAACCATTTCATAGCAGTGCCCATATTTCTACATCTGTGAGATTCTCCTCTGCCTCCACCAAATTAATCTGTTCTCAGCACCCACACAGGACCAGATCTTGGACACTGCAGCCCAACTCACATCCTCCTGCCCCTGGCAGGCCTTGTCCATCCTTTATTACTCCCTGGAGGCAGAGGTGGCTGCTCAGCTCCATGTCAAGCTGCAAGGGAACACAAGAGGACACGCAGGGCTTCACCAGCAGTGCTGGCTGCTCACACAACTGCTTCCTCCCCTTTGGGGAGAGAAAGGGAAAAAGCAGATGGAAGCTGCATGTGAGCTGTCAATTGGATCTCACTGCAGATCAGGGAACATGGAGAGACAAAACTGAGTCTGCTGTTACAACTGCCCCTGAAAGGTTGTGGCTTCTGCACAGTGCAGGAACGAGCTCGCAGCCAAAGTGTGCCCTGCTCAGGGGCTGTGACAGTGCTCCAGGCCACTGCAGCTCCTGGGTCAGCCCTGGCACCCTCCAGGCCTGCTGATGCCAGCAGCAGCTCCTCACCAGGATGGCATTCCTGCATGGAGCCCAAGCAGCCAAACGTGGTAAATGAGAGTGATCATTTACCCAGCAGGGTGGGCTGGATTGTGGATCCGATTCCCTCCCTGCACACTCACCCCCACACACTTCCTTGTGAAGGGATGACTTCTTTGGAAAGGCTATTCCCAAAATAGGGTGAGGATCTACATGCAAACTCATGCTACCAGGGAAGGAATCCCAGCCTCTCCCTGTGTGCAAAACAGGATGGGGAGGGGCAGAGGAAACTGAAGGTGTGTGGAAACAACTGTACAGCAACCACGGGAGAACCTGCACATCTCAACAGCCTTTTCTGGACAGAACAGAGCACATCTTCTGGACAGAACAACCCCTGATCAACAACACCTGTATCCATTACAAAAACCCCAAATGTTAGAACCAAAAGGATGTATTTATTTTGCTGCAGAAATCCTGCATCTAACAGCAAGTTAATATCACACACATCTGGCTAATACCACTGCTGCCCCCTCTAATTTCCATACCTAAGCAGATCCCTAGAATTTGCCTCCTGCCTGGAAGCTGACCTCAAACCACACAGTCTGTATTTAAGATGTCAACTGGAATGAAATGTGCAGTTGCCTCTTGCCTTGGGCCCATTCTCCTCCTTGCTAGGTTTGAAACCTTGCAACCCACCTGCAAGTCACCTGGCAGCAGGTTTGGATGCAGTTCCTCGCATACAGAGACACACAAGCACATGGCATCCTCATTCTCAAGTCACAACCAGACACTTCTTCAGCTACATTCAAGTCAGCCCAGCCCCCATAGGCTTCAGTGAGAAAGTGTTTTCCTTTTGTGCTGGAGTTAGATTTGGTCTTTTGTTTGAAAATAAACTTGTTTTGCTCATCCTCTTCCCTCTCTGGTCAGTCTAGAATGGTTCACGTTGCCAAGGCACTCTGTTTTTCCTACCCTTCCTCCTAAATCCGAGGCATCAGGACAGAGCGTGGCACACTCCCTCCAGCATGCACCAACACATGGCCCCACCACAGATCATTTTAGGGCACCGCAGCCCCGGCTGAGCACTGACAGCTCTCAGGGTACTCACTGGAGGTTCCCTGCAGGTTGTTCTACCTGTGCCAGGCAGCCAGGCTGCCATGTCCCCCTCGGCTCTTACAGCAAACAACTCCGTGAGTCCCTTCCTGGCTGGAGCTGCTCACAAGATCCCGAACACCTGCTGGGGTGGGGTAGAGCCGCTCCCCCGAAGGGAGCTCTTCAATGGACACCTTTCAAACACAACAATAAGCGCGGCTAAAGGAGCCTCCTCAAACTTTTCAGCACCCACTGAAGGTCCTCCAGCGACGGAAGACCCCTCATCTCCCCCGGTGTGCCCTCCAGGCCGCTCACCTAGCCCAGACGCCGCTGACAGCAGCACCAATATCCTTTGTTGCGCGCATTTTAAAACCGCAGCGCCGAGCCCCAGCGGGGTCGCTCCCAGCCCTCGGGGCCAGGGGGTGGCCGGCACCCCCCGAGGGTCCCCCCGAGGGTCCCGCCGCGGCCCCCGCGCCCCGCGGCAGCCTCAG
>VZRZ01006288.1:56804-76732 GCA_013398175.1 Climacteris rufus | reverse complement strand
GCCGCCGCGGCGCCACAAAGAGCCGCGCCACAGCGCCCCCTGCCGGCCCCGCGCCCCTCAGCAGCGCCGGGCGGCGGGAGAGACACCGGGAGAGCCCCGGGGGGGCCCGGGGAGGTCGCTGGGGACCGGCCCGGGGTTGTGGAGGCGCCGGGGGTGAGGCGGGAAGGCGGCTGTGGCTGCCACGACGCCCGTCGCCGCGGGCGAGGGAAGAGCTGTGTTTTTAGGGCCCAGGAGCGGGGCAGCGCTGTGAGCACCCAGGAAGGCAGAGCCGCTCCACATCGGTGTCAGAAATTAGCATTCGCCCCATTTTCTCGGCGCCTCAGCAGCAGGGTCTGGAGGCAACGAGATTATTTAAAGCAGAAAATGTTGTAACGCAGCCGTGACCCAGCGGCGAGCAGAGCCACCAGTGCCAGGGCTGGAGGGGGCTTCGCTGGCAGGGGAAGTGACACAAGGCCTCAGGTCTGCAACCCCAGCGGGTCCCTGTGCCCCTGCCCTGCTGGGCCAAGTGTCCCTTTCTTCCCAGCAGCTCAGCTCCCTCCTCCCTGGGGCTCGGTGGAGGCATTCCCGGCCCTGTGTCAGACCGTGCCAGATGGTCAGGGGCCGGCTGCGTGTCCGTGGTGGAGCAGCCACCACCGCCGAGGGCTCAGCTCTCCCTGCCCGTGTGGGGCCGGGCATTGCTGTCCCTCCGGCTCCCCCAGCTCCGGCAGACGCCGTGGGGCAGCGGGGGGATGCCAGCGCTCCGAGCAGCCCGGGCTGTGTCACCTCTGTGCCCCACCTCTGTCACGCCAGGGCGATGCTGAGGCTCCAGCAGGAGCAGCCGCGCTGCAGGGATGCAGCCCAGCCCTGCCCCGCCGCCCACGGCCACACGCTGCCTGCATCTCCTCCAGAGCCTTCCCTCTGCAGCGGGCACGGCTTTTGTCGTCACGCCACACATCTCAGCCTGTCACGCTGCCCCGGTGTCCCTGAAGATGAATTCGCTCCTGCGCCCTCGTGCTGGCAGGGAGGAGGGAGGGGGTGTTGGCCGGGCTGTTTGCAGACAGAGCCGGGGCACAGTCAGGTGCTCGGCTCCACCGAGCGTGCCAGGCCTGGGGCTGTGAAAGGGCTGTGGTGCAGGCACAGCCTGGCCCTGCTTCCCCTGGCGTGGGCTCTGCCGAGAGCTTTCTGCCAGCCCCCGCTGCTCCTGCCCCGGCTCCTGCGAGGGACGGCAGCACGGAGTGGAGAGGTGACCCTGCTATCCACCAGCCAGGGCAAGCCCAGCTCCGAGCTCCCAGAGCAGCCCCGTTCGGCAGGCTGCCCTCCTGCCTGCTCCCCACATCCCATCCCGCCTCTCACCCTCTCCCCACAGTGCCCCCCATGCCAGCTCGCTTCCTCAAACCCAACCCCGATCTGCTCGGTGTGATTTTACCTGGGCTGCCCCCATCCCCTGCAGCAGGAGAGATGTGCAGCAGGTTCCCAGCTGTGCAGGGAAGGAGAGGAAAAAGGGGCTGTGTCATCAGGGGAAGAAAAGGGGTCCCAATCCTGCAGAGCAGAGAGAAGGATCCTGGTCGTGTCTGAACACCTGGCTGCCAGGCTAAAGTCACAGCCAGAATGAGAGGTCCCTGCAGAACCAGGGGCACTGGGGATTCCTCTTGGCTCCTGTGCTCAGCAGAGCCACAGCTCTGCACCTGCTTTCTGCAGCACTGCCTGTGCTGCCACCCGTGTGTGGAGGTGCCAGAGCACTCACTGAGGGCCAGCAAGAGCCTGGAATTTGCATCCAGGCTTTTCATGGAGATGGACTCACAAAGGCCTGCAGCTTTCTGCAGCCTGGGCTGAATCCAGGGACACTGCAAGGTGTCTCAAGGCTCTTGCTGTAGAGCTGTCGTGTGTTTGATGGTGGAACCACTCCTAAAATTCACCTGAAACCCCCTCCATATCTCTCCACACTGGTCAAACTTTCTATTTACACATCTTGCAGAGACTGCCAGGGTTCTGCAATCTATTTGGAAGCCACAGATGCATCAGCTGGGAAGCCTATGGCAAGTCAAGCTGTTCTCATTTTTAACAGCTGCAGACAGATAAGGCAAACTTTAAAACAAGAAACCTTTACTGCAACAGCAGCAATCCTCACCTTGGATGAATCACACCTAAGCAAGTAAAGTTTGTAAGCACCTTTCCATGCCTAGCCTGCTTTTTCACATCAGCTGTTGCAGCAAAAGCTGCTCTAGGCTTATGTTACAGCTCGAGGGACCCAGTGCCTTGGGTAGAAAATGTCTGTTTAGAAGGAAAGATAAATCCAGCATCTTTTAGAGTCCATGAGTGGACATACTATAATCACCCCGACTGCAGTAAAGAACAACAGGCATGAAAATACTGCTGGTAAATGAAAAATAGAGCAGCTGTCAATCAGCACTTGGAGTTTACAGAGGCAGGCAGAGCAGCACAGACCAGAGCCAGAGCATTAAGGGGAAGATGAAAGGTACACACAGCACCAAGAGAGAGAGAAAGGGAAACAAGAGGTCACCTGTGCAGAGGAAGAACATGTTGCACCTGTCATGGAGGAGACTGCACAAGAGCGATAGAAGGAGCACAGCAGAGCTCAGAATGCACAATTCCCAGAGGATGAAGGAACAGATTCTGCCCAAACCTGAGATGCTGCTTCAAAAAAGAACTGTTCAAAGAATACCACATTTTATGCCCAAAAAGTTTCTCTTCTGCAGAGAGGCATTTGCTAGTGAAAAACACCCCAAGTGTTTTCTTTACACACATCTACACTTCCCTGGTTTCTGGTGGAATATGAATATTTCTATTTAGACAGGGGCAGATTAAGATAAAAGGTGAAGAGGTCCAGTCCAGTGGCCCAAATCTGAGAGGGGCCCAAACAAAAGGTGCAGGAGCAGCAAATTACATTTTGCATTAGGAGTGCCTGCCCAGTCCTTCCAGCTCCTAAAGGCATTGAGGAATGGAGAAAATACAAGCTGGAGCTCTGAATTTCCACATCACCTAGGAGACAGCATTTAAGGCAGAAAATCCTCATCATAGCCCAGAAAAAAAAAATAAAAAAAGAGGGAAAAAAAAGGATCCTTCAAAACAGTCTGCCTCCCTTTACCTATTTGTTCCCCAGGCAGAAGAAAAAGGACTAGTTTAGACAGTCCTGGCAAAAAATATCCAAGCAACAAGATAGCACCTCAGGAAAATAAAAGTTATTCCTGTAATGTGATTGCTTCTGGTCTGGAGCAAAAGATTCTGCAGCCAGACTGCCAGCCTAAGAGAAAAATACCCTGTGTAAAAGGATACAACTCCCCATAAGCTTTTATTCTCTCTTGTCCACCAAGACCTTGCTGTTCAGCTTTCACTGAATATCTGTTTTACCAGCCAATTTAGGGCTAGGGGGTTTTTAACATTTTAACTTTGCAGGAAACCAAAAATTAACTAAGTTTTAAGGTTTGTGGACTTCATAAAGTGGTCACAGTGGGTAAAATTGGAAGTGATCATCACAGATTCCAGATATCTTTCTGATCAAGAGCAGCTGTTCTTTGAGGATTGATTTTAAAAAACCAAAAAATAAATAAACAAGCAAACAAAACCAGATCACCTTGTGGAAAAGGTTCAGGTTGTTTGCAAACTTCCTTCCAATGCTTGAAAGCAAGGCAGTCAGTAAGCAATGGCACAGGGCCATCCTTTCCCAAAAAAAGGGGAGGCAGCTCCTCAGCTCTACAATCATGCAATATTCAATTGAGCTGATTGAGTTCACTTTGGACCTGGTTTTAATCAGCAAAAATATTAAGCTCTGCTGATTTGATCTGGCTTCTCCCTCTGCTCCCCAAACACTCCTGGAGCACACAGATGGTTGTTTCTGTGACATTTTTTTGTCTGGCTACCCCTTAAAAATAAAAGGACTGAACATTCCTAGAATTTTGGGATCATCCTTACAGCCTCTGCTTCTCATTCATCTCTTTTTGTAAATTCTCTATCTTCCCATTATTCCCATTACACTGCATTAAGATATTACTTTAGAAATATTCCACAGGAACGAGCCCACAACATGAACAACACATTCCAGTGTCCTCATGTTCTCATTTACTGGAGAGAAAGAAATGTGACACCTGAACAGAGAACAGAGGGTTACAAGAGAACGTGTCAATAATCAGATCTGCTCAGCTCCACCCCTGCTCCCAGCACTGAGCCCTCCAAACATTGCTGAGAAGTTTTATGAAGATTTTTTTCCTCCTGCAATCCCCAGTGAAAGGCTGATCCAGCAGTGACAAATGCAGCCTCTAGAAAAGCACATTTTTCCACTCAGGGCTCCACCCCACATCTTCCACACGTCCCTGGGTCCTTGCAGCTCCAGCAGCTCCAAAGAGCAAAGGCCTTTGTGCCTCCTACTTCACCAAGGTGCTGGAAGTGTCAGATATATTTAAGAGCATGAAGCATTCAGATACTATGGAAACCAGGGCAAGAGAAAAACCAAAAATAGATGGAAGACGCAAGCTGTTGTAAGGTCTGGAAAAGCCTTGCTGAGGAAGGCTGTGCTTGCTGCAGCTGATTGCAGAGTGGGATCCATTTAGGGCTCAAGCATAAAATAGCCTCTGTAGTTTGTCATTTTTCTCTGCCACGGGGAAAGGGATATTCTTTAACTTCCCCTCTGTTTAACAGGCCTCCTAATTACCAGTTCCTCTGAATGATTCATATTCTGGTGTGCCCTTCCCATGACCTGGAGTAGACTGCTGCCTGACTGCTTCTGGAGAGCAGGAGTATTTGGGAACATACAATGAGAAAAAGCACGACTCCTAAAAGGGAAATCCAACAGCAACCTACGGAGAAGGGTGCCTGAAACAAAAAATTGTTTGTCTGCCTCTCTTTTTTATAATGCAAACACCTCTGTTGTGCATGTTCAACCTCTACAGACAAACCAGCTGCTAAAGTAGAATAATAACTTCACTCAAAAAAACCCCAGAATGGCATGTGGAGGAAGCACAGAGTAAGCAAACCATTTTAATCAAAGATGGTCAACCAAATGGAAGTCAGCAGCAGCACTTCATCCCTATCAAGCACTACTTGCTGCTATCACAGAAGCATCACCTGAGAATACCAAAAAATACCTGAGAATATCAAATTGCCTTGCATGAGTCCCACAGTCCCTTATGGGCTATTCCCTGGTACAAATTCCCACTCCCATGAGCTGGGAAGAAATTCCAGGGAAATTCCAGGAGAACCTTACTCCACAGAGCATTTAAGACACCATCCTTGGAACTGCCCAAAGGAAATCATGCCAACTCCTGCTCTGTTTAATAAAACTGTTGCTGACAAGAAATCACTAGTGTGGCTTAAACAATAATGAAGAATTGGTTTCAAGATTCAGCAGAGATAAGGTCTTGATGTCCTGTCCCTCTCCCTTACAAAACAGACACTGTAGCAAAATTGGTGCATGGCTTTCCAGTCAGGTATTGTCAGCTTGTTCCTTTTGGGTTTGTTAAGAACCACAAGAAAGAACTTTATTAAATTATCTAGATAAAAATCAGGGGTCAAGAACTTTCTAGAAAAACAGCAGAGGCAGTAATAAAATGAATAAACCCATTTCTTCATGATCTCTGTTTTAACTGACAGATCTGCCTTACACTGTGGGTGTGCTTTTTCCCACCTGGGAAGAGTCCACAGTGCTCCTTTCCCTCTCTGCTCCCAGTGGCACAGAAAAGCTTGAGGGCTTTGCTTCCCATTTCCATTATAGGGTACAGAGTTCCCTCTAAGAGAGTAATTTATACTTGTAACTTCTTTGAAAGAAATTAATTTCTGGAATTAAAACCATGCTTGGTCATCCAATAGGTTGGACTCGATGATCTCAGAGATCTTTTCCAACCTAATTGATTCTGTGAAGCTGAAACAAATTCATCTGCCCTCTCACAAAAATCTATAGCAAGGACCAGAGGGTTCCTCAAGAAACGGAATTTTTGCCAGGCACAACCACAGGGCAGGTGAAAAGAGTCCAGGGCCTGTGAAATTCACTGAGGGGCAGCTCAGGGGTGTCAGGATGCACCCAAACCCCCCCAAAGTGTCCCCAGACTCACTCCTGAGGCACCACAGGACTGCACATGATGTGAAGTGAGGAAAGGGATCCAGGAGCTGCTACAAGACAATGGCAAACCTGCCCCCCCACCCCGGGGAGGTGCCTGGATTTTCCTACCTGGCCTAAGAATTCCATATGAACCCAGGGAATTCTGTGCTTTTTGGGGGACCCTCACCACCCAGACCAGCTGGAGAGGATCCACACAGCATCGTGGTGATATTTTCTTTCTGTCCCCCCACCTCTTCTTCTATTTCTTTCTCTCACCTTCTCTCTCTCTCCCATCTTTACTACCAAATGAAATCCATACTATTGATAATTATATTGATACTATACTATGGAATATTGAATATCTCTATTGATACTATTTCTCATATTGATATTAATATTATTTCTCTGGTCTCTGTGGCACCGGTCTCATTTGCACCTTAATTTGGGCAGAGAAATATCTAAATAACCTTAATAAATTGAACCTTAACAGTCCCCACTCCTTGTCAGCCCCGGGCAGCTGCTGCTTGAAGGTTCTCACAGAATCACAATGAAGGCCCCACCCTCCCCTTCTGTCACCTCCAGGTCCCTTTGCCACTCCACCTGTCCGAGTAAAGCTTGGACAAACTCATGCTCAGGGAAAAAAAATCTCTTGCAACGCTTGTAATTGGAATAAATAGTGTTCAAAGAGTCATTCGAGGCACAACAATCTCCAGGAGCACACAGCGTTGGCTGCTGAGGTAACCAGATTTTCACAGTATCCAAGCTCTTTTGCATAGAAACTTTAATTGCTTCACATGAGCACAAAACCTTTTGAAGAAACAGGAATTTGCTCACCTCAAGGTGCTGGAATCATGCTTGGGATGTGTAAATGTTTTCTGTCATACTATTTTAATTTTGACTATACAGAAGGGATAAAGCTTTTAAACACATGAATTCTCTCCCCTTTTGTAGAGGGGTCTATTCCTCCAAATAATGCAAGGAGATTCAATTTTTTTGAGCAAATAGTTCTATGACAAATCTACCCATCAAACCTATTCACTTGGTTTATTTTTCCAAGGGAAAACAAGTAAGAAAATGAAAGATGTTAAAATACTTAAATATTATTACATTTATAGTTCTAAAATATGTAAATCAACTGCATTGAATTTTCTATTAGCTTTTAAATATTCACCTCAATATACATTTGTTCTTTAGGGCACACAAGAGATAAATAATTGAGTTAACATTTCTAGATAAATCAAATCTTTTTTCCTGAGCTGCAAATATTCCAGATTATAACCTTGAAGTTGCTATGAGATAACTACAAATGGAAACTAAACAGATCAAAGTGAGCAAGCAGGAGTCCACACTCGAGTACCCAGAGGCCCAATTTACTGAGACACCCAGGAGCAGCCCCAGCATTTCAGATTGGTGAGTCAAGACCACAGGAAATGTAAAACCCCTGAAATGTAAAACCCAGCTTGGCCACAGGGTGCAGGAGCAGCTTGGGATTTGGGCTTGGGCCATGAAAAACATAAGAGCACGAGATTTAAACCAAACAAAACACCCTCAAAACCAAACCCCACAACAATTTTGGGTGTAATCTGTGGTTTTGAATGTCTAAAGAGATTGTGGTGATTCTTTCAGCCACTCAGAGGGGGATACCCAATTCCATTTTGGCTTCAGACCTTCCCTGCACTGAGTACAGGAGTGAAATTCATATTATTGCACAGCATTACTTCTCTCCTAACAATAAACCAATCCCTCTTATTTGGGAGATGAACTACAATAATCCAAACTACTCCCATACAATCCCCACTAGTGCCCATGCAGGGGGAACAGGACAGAAGGAATTAACAGCTTCAGTCAAACCCTGCTGGAAAACCTTTTTTTTTTTTTTGTGAGCTGCAGACTTTGACAGCACCAGGACAACAGCTGAAGTCAGAAAAATTGCAAAGAAAATGGTTTTCTGGCTAGAACCATCAACTAGCCCCTTGTGTGTATGTGGACAGAATGCTTTCCATGCTCTTCCTTACAGGCCAGGCAAACTCCTCAAAAAAGCAGGATAGGTAAAAATAAGGGCAACAAGAATCAGCTACACAGAGCTCTTCTGCAACGTTGTGGAGAACTTTTATTTTTTCACAACACCTGCTGGATTTCTGCCTTTGCTGGGTGTGTTGGTGACTGAATTGATCAGGTCAGGCTGCAGGGCTGAGCAGCTCCAGGGTCTCTGGTAACTCACTCAAGGAAACAGCAGTGGGGGAACCAAGTCCAATCCCAGGATTGTTCCAGCTAGGAGGAAGCTGGGATTTGTCTCAGATTTGAGCACATTTCAGTGCACATGCACTTTGATCAAAAGCAGGAACTCTTATCTGTAGTAAAAACTACTTTTTATGGCAGCCAGCAAGAGATGCACAAAAGGATTAGGGGACAAATTAATCTTGTGGGAGAGAGAGCAATGTACCAGCCCCACTGCCCCTCAGGTTTATGAGCTCCCCTCATTAATCTTAATCCATCTTTTTTTTAGGTGGTTTCCCCTGGCTTCTGGCACTGCATCAGGAGTGTTAACAGTTCACTGCTCAGACCACACAGAGCTCAAGTGTTTCCTTTGTGCTACAGCCTCAACAGGGACAGATCCGCAAGCAGACTGGGTGGAATTTTTTGACTCTGAACTTTGAGCTTCTCATCTGGAAGACCAAAAGCTGACAGTCTCCACTGAAGGAACCATGCTCCAGGCCTGTTCTGTTCACTCTTGCCCACTACTGGTAAATTTTATACACATCAACTCAAGCTGCAGCAGGATTTCTAATAATTTTTTCTATTTTTCTCCACAAAATAATGGAGTTTATCATTAAGAGAGGTGAAGTAATGTGCTGGACTGGAGGGAACACCACCTCCCTGAGTGTAACACACCAGAAATGGGTGATGCAGCTGGAGGATTCTGAAACTACTCCCAGATATTCAGAGTTCTTCAGAGGGCTGTACCATGCATGTTCTAAACCTACCCAGCCCAGAGCATGCACCTTCCCAGGGCACAGCAGATGCAGTCTCTTATGGGCAAAGCTTAAAAACCAGTGGAAAACAATCAAGCTTTGTCTTCCTGAACTTCTGAAGTCACTATAAATTCATTTGGCAGAGGAGTGTCATGAACAGTTCACACATGCAGAGAGACACATTTGAAATGAGCACTCCAAAGACAGGAAAAGGCAGGGTTCCTTGTATGGCTGATATTTCTGGAGTGCTGGGCACCTTGCCACCTGCTGCCACCACGGTGAGCCGCTGACACCAGCACTGCCTTCCTGGAAAAGACAAGACCCTTTAAAGAACAAGTTGCTACACATTTCAAGTAGCAGAAAGGACACATCGTGGGGTGAGGGTGCTCCAAGAAGGAGACTACAGTAAAACAAACAAAGGGGATGGAAATCAGTGCCCTGGTGCCCATCCAAAGGACAGTGACTGGCCACAACCACCCTTTTCTAAGAAGCACGTGCCCAGCAGCTGTGTGCAAACAAGAATGCACAGCATACCAAAAAAAGGGTCCACCTTCATTCAAAAATAGCTTTTCAGCCTCTGTAAAATACCCTACTTTAATTAAAAATGGTAGCTTAAATAAAAATAAGAAGTGTCACTGTGGCTTGTGAAGAGACTACAAAAAGGACTCAAAACTTGCTGGGTGGCAGGACAGTGCTCAGTGGGGTTATCTTCTAGAACTACAGCTAGCCTAGGGCTTGTAGTCAGCATCCTGATGTATTTTCCAGGTCTGAGCTGCTCTTGCTCGTGGTATCAATGTAACCAGCTTGTTTAAGTACATGGAAGAGCACAGAACATGATCCTGCAGCAGCTGGGACTATAGAACACCCCTCAAAAATCAAGCTGGAGTCTGGCACAAAGTGGTGGAAGTACACAGCAAAATGCATCCTGCAACAGAGACAGGAGAGAACCTGTCCCTGAACCTCATGCCAGAAACCCATCTTAACAATCTTTCCTCATCCTGGCAGTGTCAAGATCACTCACAGTGCACCTCCTCAAAGGGGAGGAGTTCCTGCAGTTGGAGCAAAATGCAAGAAGCTGCTTGCTGCAGACACTGCTTGCTCAGCACAACTCCCTGAAGCCAGGCAGGGAACTTAAGGAAGAGGTGCCAGAAGAAAACATGCTAACTGCTTTCTCTTTAATTTGCATGTGCACTTTTTGGTTTTTTTTTTCTTTTAAACAACTGCTCCAAGTCCTTGTTTGCTGCTGGGCAGAGATAACACATCAGGCTGCAGTCTCTGTGCCCAGGCTGGCTGGGTGATACAGGTCCAGGAAGGTGCTGCACTTTGTTTTATCCTCAGAGAAGCTGCTCAGCATCAGACTGCAGGAATTGCTGAAGCCTCTGAGCCTCTCCCTCACCAAAATGCAAAGGAAAACAGACATGGTGCAGGTCAGGGGAAGAAGGTGAAGAAAAGCACTTAAAAGGTGCACAAGAGTTCAAATTTCATTTTCTTTATGCCTTCCTCCCCTCTAGACAGTAGCAAAGAGGAGCCAAGGGAAGAGAAACAGCAGGGTTCAGTGGAAGGCAGGAGGTTCCTGATGGGCTCACCCATGGCTCAGTGCTGCTGGGTGGGGGTGACTTGGTGCTTCACTGCTGCTTGGTTTTAAGGGATAATCTCTGTATCATCTTGTAAAGGAGGCCAAAGTGCTGGAAACAGAAGGAAAAGAAGTAACCATGACAGTTCTAGACAGAAAACTTAGTAAAACAATACCAATGTGCAAATGCAATGCCCTGTGTGAATCAACCACTCATCCTGAAGATGGAGTGGGGCTTGAATGAGGAGGAATTGTGACAGTGAAGTCAGTTCCTTCAGGTCATACAGAAAATGGTGGCTTACAGGGGAGTGTGTGCAGGTCTGTATCACCCCATTGTGAGGATGTGTTCAGGATTTTTTTTTAATGCAATTCTTTCTCCTCCCCTTCAGAAGGAACAGCTTCAGATTTCTACACATGCAAGATCCTGGTCTCTATAGAAACACTGCTGCCAGCAGTTTCAGGAACATAAAAATGAACCAGGCAAACACAGAGATTCCCAGTAATTCACAATCCTTTAACTGGATCTTCTCTTTCACCATTTCCCCAGTGACTTAGAAATTAATTTAATTCCTCTTTTGATTTTGCTGTGGTTGATTTGTATTTTGATTTGGCAACAGCTACTTCAGATATTTGACAGATGTAACAAGATCCAGGCTTCAAATATTTCAAATCCAAATAACAGAAGTAATGAAGATTGCTAACAGAAATCAAAGTATATGTCTTCCCCCCTGTTTATGTTGTTACATTAAATTTTTAAATGCTTGTGGTTTCCCCAAACAAATAATAAACATAAATAACACAAAGAGATCAAAATTGAGAGTGACCTAAAAAGCTTCCCTGTCATTCATGTTCTTCATGAACCCAGGCAGGATCAGAAGCCTCACTCACAGTGGCTTGGTTAACACTTACACAAAAACATTACATTTAATCAAGGCATGGAGTATCACATTTCCAGCAGTAAGGATGTATTTATGGTTTCATTGAAAAAAGAAACCAAAACTCTGAAGATGCATTTCTAAGCTGCATCCCAAGTTCAGATATTTCCTAACACTATTACCTACAAATTGTTAACATTATAGCAAATTTTAGTTACCTTGATAAGTTCAAAATAGCTTAACAAATGAGTTATGCATGTCCTTGACTACAAGAAACAGCTCTAAAAAAGTTTTGCACTAGAATGGCAAGAGACTGCCTTCAGCACAGCCAGCTGAAATCCTCAAAGACACACATCAAACAGCCAGACATTCTGGGTAACTGCTTTTAGACAGGGATGGCATTATTGTTCCAGCTTTAGTGCTGGCACTGTGTGAATTACTGTAGCTAACTTGTTTTATAAAGAAAATAATACATCTGTCTCTCTTACCTGCACTGCCACATAGGCAACCCCAAGGTAGGCTGCAATGCAGACAGCTAGAAGCAGGTCAAAGATTGCTGGCTTGACCCTGGAATAAGGAAAAGTACACATGAAATTGCTACAGCAGGTGCTGCCAAGGAGTGAGACAACAGCCCAGCATGCCCAAGGGAATTCCATACCTGTATGCATTCATCACCTGCTTCAGCTGGTCATAGAAAACAAACTCGGGGTCCCTGTGCAAAGAAGAAATTGTTCAGGTTCATTGCACTGCTTGACCCTGCAGCAAGGACAGCCCAGAGCTGTTCCCCAGGAGTTCACCCAGCCAGAGGCAGCTAAGCATAACCACCTCCCATACTGGTTTGGAGCTGATTTTAGTCATCAGGTCTTTCTTTTCCTACAACCAGAAGCCTAAGGACACAATTCAGAACTCGTGCTGTTGTTCAGCTGCCTCCAAAGAGGCTGAACATGAAAGATTCCTGTGTTCTCTAAAACAGCTTCAGCCCAGGCAGGTTCAACAGGATGGAAGCTGCCTTTTTGTGAATAACCAAAGACCTTAGTCTTCCCCTGTACTCAGGGTGGGAACAGTGGAACCAGAACAGTTTAAAGAGAAGCTCTTCAGGCAGAGGGAGCTGCTGGGCCTTGTAACTGTGCTGTGAGGAATCATAAAGAGCTTTCTCTGGGAGAACACAGAGCACGACCCAAACTGACAGGAGAGCAGAAAAGAGAATGTCTTCCAGCTACATGCCCAGAAACCAGCAAAGCTGCAGCTCAGAGACAAAATTCTGTAGAAGGGGAAGGCCTGGCTGGTTCTTTCACTGCTTTTCTTACCGTTTGTCTGCCTTTACATGATGCTGCTTGACATCCTTCAGGTAGCGACCCATGTAATATTCTAAGGTGTTGAGGAAGGTGCTGTCTTTATCAATCAGCTGGGCAGCCCTGGGCTGACTGCTCAGCCAGTCCATCACTGACTCCAGCTGCTCCTGCTGGATCTCCTGCAGAAAAACACCACCAGAGGAAGGGAGTCAACCACACTGAGAACACACCTCTCTCCCAGACTCCACACTCTTTCTTCCCACAGGTTACAAAGAGGGTGCACTGTGCTCACCATCTGATCTGTGAAGATCTGCATATCTGCAGGTGCTCCCTGCAAGGGGAAATAAAAAAAAAACAGCCCAGGTTACTGGTGAGCTTGGTTGGGCAGGACAAATCTGGCCAGCACAGGTGGGCACTTTTTACCTTTTCTGTTAGATTGTAGATGACCCTTGTCAAAGCCTCAGCAATGATCCGAGTGTTCCTGGTCAGTGCTTTAGTGTCTATTCGTGCCCTGAAGCAAAAGGGGGGGTTATGGCCTTGCCAATGGCATCAGCTCCTCTAGACCCAACCCTTTGTCACTGCCCCCAGCACCAGCCTGAATCCAGCACCCACCTCCCAGTGTTTCTGTCCCCTGTGCCCTGTCCATCAGAACTGCACAAGCAGTTGTGAGGCCAGTTTGGGCATGTGGGCTGGATTTAGAGCCCAGCCCTCCTGCCCGAGGCCCCAGCCCTCCTGCCCGAGGCCCTGCCCCCCTGCCCGAGGCCCTGCCCTCCTGCCCGAGCCCCTGACCTCCTGCCCGAGGCCCTGCCCTCCTGCCCGAGGCCCTGCCCTCCTGCCCGAGGCCCTGCCCCCCTGCCCGAGGCCCTGCCCCCCTGCCCTCGGCCCTGACCTCCTGTCCATGATGCTGCTGCGCAGGCTGTCCCGGTGGCTCTCCAGGTGGGAGATGGTGAAGGCCGGCAGGCGCCGGATGGCGAAGCGCTCGTGCTCCCAGGCCAGCATGTCCTCAGCCAGGTTGATCTTCTTGTGCACCATGGAGAACTTCACCTCTGGGAACTGGCTGGCTACAACCTGAAGAGAAAGGCAAGCCATTCAGGGGTGCTGCCCACTGCAGAGTCCCGCCCCACACTGCCCTGTCAGCCTACACCTGCTTTTTTTGTGTTCCAGAAAGTAAACACGCTCTGACCTGGAAGATGCATTACTGACATTATAAAGCTGTTTTCATGTCACTACAGGGCAGCATTTGCAGATCTAGACTGCTTCATTTGGGACTGTGGCATGAGGGTTTGTCTGCACTTCCAATCAAGTGACCATAAACCACACATGAAACATTTCAAAGGCACACCCTTTCTTCACATCCTCCTTCCTCTCATGGAGAGCTGCAGCTCCCCATGGTAAATCCCAAGTTCTCATGTACCTAAAATGCTTTTCCTTACCATCTCCAGTTCTCTCAGGAATGCATGCTGCAAGGTGCCCTCCTTGGGAGGCTTTGAGACATGAAGATGAAGGCTGTTGCCTCTGCCCAGAGTGTCAAGGCAGAGAACAAATGCTACGTTGTCCTGCAGCAGGCTGGAATCTGGAACAGAAAAATCCAATCCCTCATTGCTATGTCTTGTGTCTTGAGCCCCAGAAAAGCAAGGCTCACACAAGGAGATTCTCACAGGAGAGCTGACAATTAATTAGATATTTAAGACAACCAGCCCCTTACTCACCAGTGTGGTCCAGATTGTCTTCCAGCCACCGCTTGGTTCCTTGATAATTAAACTTGCCACCTCCAGATGCAAAGAACAGCAAGTTATACCTGCCCATCAAAGAAACCAGGAAAGTGTTAGCATGCTGGCCTCCAAGAATTCCCTCCCTCAGCCTTGAGGGTGTGGTGAAATCACAGCCACTTGCACCTGACAGCCAAGGCCAACTGTCCATGAACAAGCACATTAAAAGGGGGGAATTCCCAGTGCTTGAGAATGGATTCTACTGCCCACACCACTCCCTCCACTTGTCCCCAAGCTTGAGCAGAGCTACAGCAAAGGGAACAAAGGAAGGAGCTTGGCCATAACAGCAGCTCTACTGAGAGGGAAACAAAACACAGCAAAGTGAAGGAGTGCATGTAACACTCCACAGGTCTGGAGAAAAAACCTGTGTTATCACAGTTAACCCTAAACAGGACAGTTTCTTACCCTGCATGGGTCCTTCTGTAGGTGTAGAGCCGAGAGAACAGCCTGGCCAGTTCCAGCAGCACTGAGATACCACTGCCATTGGAGTCAGCCCCGTGGGACAGCCACTGCAGGGGGGAGTTGGACAGACACAAGGTGACAAACCTACTCTGACTCTCAGGGACCACAACAGCTGCAAGACAGCACAGCAGTGTGCTCCACCTGTACCTGCCCCACATCCTTCAGGCCATGAAGGCACGTGGGCAGAGGCCACATGAGAGAAATGACAGGAATAGAGAGCTGCAGGAAGAAAGAATACTCACTGGAGCCACTCCAAAAGAATCATAGTGGGCAACTATCACAACAGTGGGCAGGTCTTCTCCACCCAGCCCTGTCAGCCTTCCCTGCAGAGGAAAGAGAGCAGTGTCACTCCCCATCACCTCCTGTGTGCCTGCACAAAACCAGCCTGACTTCTACATTCCTGCTGAGTCTGCTGTAGCCTCAGTTTTGAGGAGTTCAGGTACTTACCTGGCTGAGATTCCCCTGACTTGCCCTGTGAGACCAAATGTCTGATAAAGTCCCAAAAAAAGAAGCCACCTCATCAATGCTGCCAGTCTGAATCCACCTACAACTCACCTCCACACTGGGAATGAGCCAGTCATTGATAGCTTTGCTTTGAGCCCCACTGGTCACCATCTGGAAGCCATTGGCAGTTGCTGTGTGCAGCAGAACTAGAACAAAAACACACAAAAAAAATTAAAAACCCAAACAAACAACACAATGTACACCTGAGGAAGCTTCATTCTTTTCTTTCCCCTGCTAACTGAGCTTTGGAGTGACCAGCTTTAAACCACTTAAGCCTTCTCAGTTGCCACTTGTGTTTATGCAATGGCATGGAAGCTTGGTGACCATGCTTTTACAGTCTGTCCTAAAATCCCAGTATTTTGAGCTGGTCACAACCTTTTCTCCAGCAGTACTAAAATTAATCATAAGCAGCAGGTCAATAAGACAGTCAAGTTATTTACAGGGGGATACATGGAAACACCAAACTGAGTTGTGGTCAGATAAAAAGCTTCAGTTTCTATCAACAAACCATTGTCACTTAACATTTTCAGTGTTCTTTTTAACCCAGTTTTGATTTCTACCTTACTTGCAACGGTGTGAAGCTGAGAGCTTCCTGCAGCTGTATTTCCAAATATAGAGAAGCTTTCTTATACTGTGCTTTTCCTCTACTGAATCTCAAAACACTTTGACAAAGACAGAATAAACACGAAGGCTGCAACCAAGACTATCCTGAACACTGGTTCATTGTGCACATGACACAGGAGGCTCCTCCCAGAGGTGGGACCAGGCCTGTCTTCCTCAAACCTTTTCCCACTTGTCAGAACTCACCTTCTGCAGCTGAGGCAGAGCCCTGGGATGCAGAAGCAGCCCGTGTTTGTTCATAGATAGACAGCAGCTCCTCATCTTCCACTGCAAAGTAGACTGGCACAATGGTTTCCATAGCAAGCATCTCTGGCTCTATCTCCATGAATTGCTGAGGATTTAAAGTGAGACACAAACTTAGGATCTGCTGAGCACGAAAAGGGCAGGAAAACATCAACAACCAGAGCAGAGAGCTAAGTTTTAAAACAAAAACACGATTTGTCACGCGTTACAACAGAACCTCCCAGCAACCCGAGGAAAAGAAAGAAAATTTATATTTTTTTTTTACCCTTACAACATCCTGGGGGACAGAAGAGATGGATCGTGGCAGGATGATGACCACAGCCCCAGCTGACTGGCGCAGGGCCTTCTGGTACTGCTCGTAGGAGAAGTCCACCAGGCGCATCATGACGCAGCGGCGGCTCAGCACGTCGGCTTCCACGGTGCGCGCCTCTGTGTTCAGCACGGCGCTCCTGGTGCCTGCAGCAGGGACAGCACGGGGGCTGCTGAGCCTTTCCATCCCACCCTCCTTGCTCCAGCCCAGCTGCTGCTCAGAGCAGCACTGCTGACAGTCTGCTGGAGTTCAGAGCAGCCAGAAGCTGCAGAGAGCTGAGTTTGCCTCTTCGCCCCCGTCCCAGAAGGAGAAGAGGTCTGTGGGTTTTCCTGTGGGTTTTCCTGTGCAGCCACATCCTGCCAGACTCCCCTCATTCCACAGCCTCACCCCTCTTCTTGTCTTCCTCCTCAACACAGCCTACCTGTCTGCTCACCTGCACCTAAAACCTGCAGAGAACAACCCACCTGGAGACAGCCCGGCCTCCCCAGAGCCTCCCTCAGCTGTAGGATCAAGCTGTGGATGTGCACAACCACTCCCTGGAATGACACCAACCTGCCCCATGTCACCCCAAGGGCTGCTCTCACTCACCCACAAGGAAGGTTCTGTGGGAATGTTACAAACGAGCTGTCAAATGAGTGAGGCTGCTCCTAACTGCTCGCCCTCTCCTACTCTCAGTTCCAGCATATCAAATGCCCCACATGGAAATGCAATCCCTTGGGATAACAGCAGTCTGAAGGCTTGCCAGAAGCTCCTGCATTCTCCAAGGCAGAGCCAAAAGGACACTTTGTACAAATAGAGAGGGTCAGATCCACCTGACCATTTGTAATGCTCCCAATTCAATCTCTTGTTCTGTAACTGTGGCACCTGCACTGGAGAGCTCATCCCTCTGGGTCCCCACACAGCCAGGGGTGGGGCAAGGTGCTCCAGAAGACACCTCAGCCTCTGCCAAAGGGCAGCACTGCATTTAAACCTGGCTGAGCTTCACTCCAGAGTTAGTTCGGTCTCACCAAAAGTCACAGAATCACCTAACAACAAAAATCTGTACTTGCCCTGCACAGTGTCAGGGAGGGCCACACACCCACAAACTGAGGCAAGGCACGATGTAAATTCTCCCCACAGAGGTCTGACACTAAATAACAAACAAATATTCACAGCACCCCCACCCCCATCAGAGAAAAACAATTAAAAATGAGGACAGTTCCTCCATTTCTGAAAGAAGGGTGTGTAAACACAGCAAAGTGTGGACCTGAAGTTCTGCTCCCAGCAGAAGCAGAGCAGACACAACAGTATTTTCTGACAGCACAGCAAGACAGGGTGATTTTCTGCAGTTTCTCTACCAAGAGCTGGTTAAAGATCATTCATTTCCAAATTAAAGAACTCCACTGTATCAGTCGTAGAGGAAGCCCAAGCTTTCCTAAATTGCTCTATGAGTGATGCTGACAAAAAACTCTTGGCCCTGCAAGAAGAGGCTGAGCAGAAACCTGTATTTGGTCTTTTTGGAAAAGAACATGAGAATCTGGAACAACAAACCAGCTCATTTGGTTAGGGCATGGTGCTAGGAATGCCAAGGTTGTGGGTCTGATCCCCCCATGGGCTACCTCACTTCAAGAGTTGGACTTGATGATTCTTGTGGGTCCCTCCCAACTCAGACTGCTCTGTGAAATACAACTGTGAAACAGCTCTTATCCTGAAGGACATCTCAGAACACACAGAACAGGAACATCAGCTACCTGAAGGGAGCAGCAAGGAACATAGCAAACACAGAATCCACCCAGCTAAAAGGCTCCACAAAAAGAAACAGCACAAAAAGTGATCTGGAAGCACCTTAAAAAACAACACATGGCTTTTCAAGAGTTCACAAAATACTTCAAATTGTGAGCACTTGGCTGGAGGGAACACTCAGGCAACCAAAAGCCAGCTGAATCACATCCCTGCGAACAAACACCTGAGGAAAGACAGAGAGCTTCCTACCCCCATGGAAGAGCCTGTCTTGGAGCTGCTGAGGCTGTCAACACATTTTGAGAAATGGTGATGAAGAACCCTGAAAAAATGTCAGATATTCAGAAGCCACCAGCAGCGTGAAGCATTTACAGGGTACACAGGCACAGCTGCATTTCATAACTTATATTTGAATTTGTTAAGATCTGAAAGATTAAAGGTGGTGTCTCATGGACATCACAGAGCGCATGTGAGGCTGTTTGTTGTTAACACAACCCTGAAGCTCAGGAAGAGTCACTCACACACAGACCCTGGGCTGGAATAAAATACCTCCAGGAGACCCAGAAACAACCCTGGATTCTGGGTTTGTGAGCACACGGCGGGGGGAGGGCGGAGGGTTACAGCACCTCAAGGATTCGCAGAACAGGGCGTGTTTCTGACCTAAAGAAAGGTGTTGCACAATCAGCAGCTTGCAAGTAAGAGAACAGAGGAAGTAAAGGTCAGCTGTGACCCAAAGAAAGGACGGGCTCTGAGATGGAGCCACTGGAGCAACAGACACTGCTGAGGATGAAGAGCAAAAAGAATCAACCTGTCAATAAAGGAGTCAAAGGCAAGAGAATACAACTGAGCTCACAACCGAGTTTTTCAGAATGCAGGAGGGATGCAGCTGAAACACAGAGAACTCAGCGCACACACAGGGGTCCTTGGCTACCTCTAGGTCAGCACGAGGGAGCTGCCAGCACTCTGCTGCTCCTGCTGAGCGTGGGCAGTGAAATTCAGCCAGACGGAGCCTTCCTGCGGCCTCACCTGGGCCTGGGCTCGGGCCCGGCTGCTGCCGCCTCCCAGAGCCCCCCAAGCCCTCCCGCGGCCTCCCCTAGGCCGGGCCGCCCGCGACCTCAGGGCCCACCCCGAGCTCCTCGCCGGGGTCACGGCCCTACCCACGGCCCCTCCACCCCTGCAGGGCCCGCTGCCGGCGGGGCCGAGCCCGGCCGGGCCGTGCGCTCTCTCACCGTAGGGCTGCCCGCCCAGCTCGTACTGCTGCATGCGGTACACCGTGAACTCGTGCGCCGCCTCGGCGGCGGGCGGCGGCCCCAGGAGCAGCAGCACGGCGGGCACGAAGAGCAGGACGCTGAGCGGGAGGCACGAGGCCTTCAGCACCGACTCCAGCACCTCGCCCGCCTCCTCCAGCATCGCCGCGGCCCCGGCCCGCACTGCGGCCTGCTCGGCACGCGCGGCGCGCCGCCCGCCAGGGATGCCGGGAGCTGTAGTTCGCGCGCCGCCGCGAGGGATGCCGGGAGCTGTAGTTCGCGCGCCGCCGCGAGGGATGCCGGGAGCTGTAGT
>VZRZ01006288.1:24588-56061 GCA_013398175.1 Climacteris rufus | reverse complement strand
GATGGGGTGCGGTGGGGTGGGGTGGGACGGGATGGGACAGGACGGGGGGCTCCCGCTGCCCCCATGAGCGAGGTGATCCCCTGTCCCAAGGACAGGAGGGCAGGCTCCGGCTGTCCTGGGGCTACAGGAACACCTCCCGGGCAGTACCCGGCCTCCGGAGGAAAAAATCAAAGCAAATCAACCCGGGGCTTTCTGATCACCTCAGTTTATTGCAAAACAAATTTGCTGCACACTCAGCTCCGGCAGAGGGGCTGGTCCAGCAGGTTTTATATGAGTCCCCCGGTGCTCCGGTGGCTTTGCCCTGCTGGCACAGTGACAGGAAGCATTTGGGTGCTGCTCTGATTATTCCCCACATTAAGGAAGAGAAGAGCAGGGATCTGAGGCACAAGCTGGCAGTGCCTTCAGGCTCAGGATGGCACCAGGCTCCCCATTCACTGTGGGCACCTCCTTCTGCCCGGGGTGGTGCCAGGCTGTCCATGCAGGCACTGTCAGCACTGTCACAGCCTTTGCCCTGGGCTGGTGCTCAGCCTCTGTGCCCTGGGGAGTGCCTGGGCTGTGGCTGCAGCCCTCTGCCATCCTCGGGCTGGGCTGTGCTGCTCCCCCGGTGGGCACTGGATTCCTGCCCAGGGGCCTGGGCACGGCCCCACAACTGCACAGTTGCACTTGCAAACCTCGTTGTGCTTGACTCCCTGGGCAGGCATCAAGCCTGCATTCCTTCCCTGTAGCTGTGCCCAGCATACAAAGTCCGAAAGGATCCCAAGGGCTTGGGAGGGCCACCTGGTTGGGGATACCCAGCCTATTTGTCACTGTGCCCTGGGGCAAAACACCTTCCCCCGGGCAGGCACAGCACCTCTCTGCGCACCCTGAGCACACACACAGAACCTGAGCACTGCAGTTGTCTCAGCAGAGCATGACATTCTAAAATGTGTCCATATCTTTCACTCCTGGCCTAGGAGCATCACCTGGCCCTGTGCTGCACCCACACTGAAGCACCATCCCAGCCTGTTGGGGCTGGAAACCCTGGCCCCAGTTAACAACTGGTCAGCCCGAGCTGATACAGTTCTGCCAGGCCAGGACCAGCAGCATGAGGTCCTGGGGGCCGTCTGGCATCTCTTGCTCTCCCCAGGGCCCCTCAGAGGCTGGGGAGGTTGCTCATCATGCTGGAGTTGCTGGACAGAGGTGCCCTGGGCCGAGCGTTCCACGCCACGGAGCTGCGGAAGCTCTCCCGGTAGCGCAGGGAGCTCTCTGTGGACGAGCCAGAATTGATGTCCGAGATGACCAGGCAGCTCCCAGGCTCACAAAGCCCAACCCTGACACAGCAGCAGCACAGCAGGCTCCCCACAGCGCGGCGAACCTCCACGCTCCGCAGGGAATAAATGATGGGATTGACCCCCGAGTTCAGCAGGGCCAGAGCCAGGGTCCAGTCCAGGCTGTGGAGGTGGCTGCAGCTCCCGGTCTCGCAGAAGACATCGAAGAGCAGCAGGACGAAGAGGGGGCTCCAGCAGACGATGAAGGCCCCCAGGATCATCAGCACAGTCTTCAGCAAGCGCAGGGAGCGCTTGCGGCCGTGCCGAGAGCTGGCCTGCCTGGAGCTGGCCTGCACCAGCTGGAAGATGGAGATGTAGAGGCCGATGATGCCCAGCAGGATGAGGCTGAACACGACCACGGAGAAGAGGATGTAATCCTTGGAGTAGAGAGGCAGGAGCACGGAGCAGGCGCTGAAGTCGCAGAGGCAGTTCCAGCCCAGCAGCGGCAGCAGCCCCATGACCAGGGCCAGCAGCCAGCAGGCCACGATGAGGCCGCGCAGGCGCCGCGTCTTGCTGGCCTCGCTGGCGGCCAGGGGCCTCACCATGGCGCCGTAGCGCTCCACGGCCGTCACCAGCAGGCTGAAGGTGGAGGCCGCCAGGGCGACGAAGAGGGTGCCCTCCCGCAGGAACCAGAGCGGGGGCGACAGCTGGAAGGTCTTGCTGCCCGAGAGGCAGAGGTTGCACAGGTAGGCCACGCCGGCCAGCAGGTCGCTGACGGTGATGCTGGCGATGCAGGAGTAGACCCAGCGCCGGGCGCGCAGGCAGCGCAGCAGCGCCAGCAGCACCAGCAGGTTCTCCAGGATGATGGTGCAGCTGGCGGCGGCGAAGGCCGTGCGTACCAGCCCCATGCCCTCGTCGCCGGAGTGCCGGCGGCCGAGCTTGCCCGAGAAGTTGTAGTGCTGCAGGATGACGTTCACGTTGCCCGTGGCAGCCAGCTGCAGGCAGGAGGCTTTGGTGCCCAGCGGGCCCAGGCTGAGCTCAGGATGCTGAGCAGAGTCCGGCGGAAGGAGGAGGGAGCTGTTCACCAGCCAGCTCAGCACCGGAGCGTCCATTTCAGAGCCTGGGGCAGCAGTGGAGGGATGCACGCTGGAGGAGGGGATCAGGGAGGGTTTGGAGCAGAGCAGATCCCCTGTTTGAGGGCTGGAGCTGCACAGGGCTGGCTCTGAAGCCAGCGGCCCTGGAGATGAGAGTTAGAGCCCTGTCTGCCAGCCCTGCAGCACTGAAAGAGCAACGGGAGAGGAGGGTGAGATGTTTTGTAAGTCCACCCATGAGCATGGGCTTCCTGTTGTTTAATAAAGTTTCCTGTTGTGACTGAGAGTATTGACATCATTTCTAACAGCCACCACCATTTCTTGGTAAGGGTCTGGTTGTTCTCAGCTTTGCTGTGGTTGTGAAGGTGTGACATGAATGAAGTAACGCCTCGGGTGCCTCTTTGGGGTGGAGCAGCCTGTGTCAAATGGGGTAACACCTTGCCAGGTGGAGGCTGTGGGGCTGAACAGATCCAAATGCCAGCAGGAGCACCCAGACAGCCTGAGGCTCACAGTGCTTTGCCTGTTGTGGTGCTGAATTCTCCCCTGAGCCTGGCAGAGAGCAGCTGCCCCTTCCTCAACTGCCCTGTGCACCACCCGTGCTCAGACACATCCTTCTCCAGGAGGAAGGTCCACACCGTCACTCCTCTGGCCTTCTCCATGGGCCCAGATCCTGTCACTGCCTCAAAACACATCCAAACACATCCATCCACACCCTGCCCTGTCTGTGCAGCAGGTCCAGGCACCAGAGCTGCAGCTGAGCCCCAGCCCCATCCAGTTCAGCTGGTCCAAGCTAAGCCTGTGCCCTGACACTGCAGCTTCAACTCTCCAAGCATCTGCTGGAGATGGGTCAGAACCTCCCCACTGTGGGGCACAGGCAGGGAAGGAGGCCAAAAGCTGCTGCTTCTCACCCTTGCAGAAGGCACAAGGTGCTGCTAAGAGCAGAACCAAGGAGTGAGAAGGTGACTGCAATGTTAATTCTGTCATTGGCCTGTTCCCTGCATCTGCAGAACTCGACTGGAGAGTCTTGCAAGGTGCTGTTCCCAGTGTGGCTGGGAATTTGCCTCATGACTCACCTGCCATGGCTGCAGCGAGGCTCTTGCTGCCCCAGGGAGGTTCAGCAGGGCTCTCCAGCTCTCTGTCTGAGGCCCAGCACGGAGCAGGTGGTGGGGGAGAGCTCCTTGTGCAAAATAAGTGAGGCTCCTACCTACCAAAGTGGAAAAAGGGAAGTTACAACATCAACCACATTTCTCTGTGCAGGGTGGACCCCACCCAAATCAGATGCCAAGAGACAGAGATAAAAGCAAGGCAGAGCATCTTTTAACTCGGGATCACAACAGAAGCTGGCCCTGCTGCACCTGTGTCCTCACTCAGCGTGGCACAAAGTTATGAAGAGTCCCCAGAGCAAAGAGCAGGGACTTGTTCCATCAGCATGGCAGGCAGGGAGCTGTCCAGGGAGCCCAGCACTGCTGGATGAGTGGCTTGATCCCAGCCTGGATGGCAGCACAGGCAAGTGGGAAACGCAAGGGAGGTTCCTGCTGCAGGAAGTCATGGGCAAGAAAGAGTGGTTCTCATCAAAAGCTGAGGCCTCCATCCTCCACCCTTTCAACCCTTTCAACCGGGGTTTTGGCCTTTTCTATCAGCAGGGTGGAAAGAAAGCCACACTGATAAAGTCAGCAGATGGCCCTGAGATTGGAGGAGCGGAAATCAGCAGTCAGGCTGGGCTCTGGGTGCTCGGGGAGAGCAGGGCTGCACGTCCAGCACGAAGAGCTCATCCCAAACTGTCTGGGCTGATGCTGCTCTGGGCTGATGCCTGCAAATCACCAGAATCCAAAGGGTCACTGTGATCCTGGCACGTCACCCCTGCTTTGCTCTTGCTTCAGGATGAGTCTCCAGCTCATGTGCCTGCTCAGGACAGAACTGGTCAGGACAGATCTTTCCTTCTGAAAGATCAGAGGATGGAGAAACTTGCCTTGTCAGGGGCCCCATGTAGCTTTTCATGTGAGGAGTCTCAGGACAGGGATTCCTGACAGGAGTGAGATCTGTGGAGAACATTTGACTGCTGGCAGGGAAACCCTTTTGTTGGCACAAGGGCTCGAGGCAGCTCGAAACTCTCACCCATGGGGTGCCAGGTCCTCTGGACCAGCAAAATATCAGAGGCTTTTCCTAATGCCCCTGCAAAAACACATCCAAGGCAGTCAAGGGGCAAATTAGGCTCTTCTTGGCTGAGCCCCCACAGGAGGGAGAGCTCCTGCTCTGTCTTGTCCCCAGTGCTATCTGCACAGTCACAGGCTGAGCTTTATCTTGGCACTTCTCCTTTGCTGCCATTTCAGTTCAGATGTTTTTCCTTTGAAACGAAGTGGGCCAGGGGAGGAACACCCCCTCCTGCAATGTTTCTCATTTCTCCCCTTCAGATCAAAGCCACAATCTTGAAGCTGACTGAGAGCTCAGAGCACTGGGCTTGGAAGGGCCAGGGGAGGCTTGGGGGGCATCTGAAGTACCATGGACCTGCTGCAGTTCCATGGCCAGAGCAGGATTTGGTGGATGCTGAGATGAGGCACGCCAGCAACAGAAGCCCTGGAACCCTGCAGAGGTCAACAGGAAGGCCAAAATACCTCGGCCCCAGAGTGAGGAGTTTATCTGCAGTCAGAGGAGGAACAGAGAGGAACAGGAGAGCAGCAGCCTGGAGCTCAGCTCCTTGGATCCATGGCCAGTGGCCTGCCCTGTCCCTCCTGCCCCGGGGCTGCTGTTCCCAGGAGGGTGTCCAGCCACAGATTGTGGGGGGCCACAAGCAGCTTCAGGGGAAAGGCAGCAAGTTACAAACACAAGATAAAACATCGATGATTTCTGTTGAGGTTTTCCTGCTGTGCTGCTGCACAGTTCTGATTAAAATCTTATTTTAGATATTCTGATTAAAAAAAACCCAAACATGGGTGAAGCTCCATGGAGACCTCTATGTCAGGCAGCCCCCAGGCTGGCTCATGGACATCAAATCTGTGCCACATCCCTCCCTCCCCACCCCATCCTGTCCCCTCTGTGTGGCCCCAGCAGAACCCAAGGCATCCACTTGCCCACAGGTGCTTTTTCTGCTCCAGGAAGGGTGGGGTTGCTGGTTTAAAAATGACTGATCTCTCCTGCCAGTTGAGTGGTTGCACTTCCCTGCTTTGCTCTCCTCTGCTGCACAGCAGCACTTCACACATCCCAGTCCCCAAGCTGGCAAGGTGCTCCTGGCCCCAAGAAGAACCAGCAAGGCCCCTCTGACCTGGGCTGGTGCCAAACCCTGCAGACCTGAATCTTCACAGTGCTTAAAGACCTGTCCAAGGCACTGTTGTTGTGCCTGGGTGCCCATCCATTGAACCTGGAATTTGGTGGTGGTGGTGGTGGTGGATCTGTAGGAAAAGAGTCTCTGCAGAGCACCTTTTGATTTGAAGGAAAACGAGAGTATGAAAGAGAAAGTTTCAGGATTGTCTCCTCTAGACCACATTCATGACCGTAAATGGCAAAGTTTTGTCGATTTTTTTTTTTCTTTGAAACCTTACATTTCCTCCAGGCAAAAACATGACACAGGAGCTGTGGGAGAAATGTGAAATCACACCTCAAAACCACCACAGGCCACCTCTCCCTGTCAGCCCTGAGGCTCTGGGAGTGAAGTGCACCAGGCTCTCTCTGCCCTGCTTTTCCTATCGCCCATCAATCACAGCCACAGGGATGTGGGCACCGAGCAGGCCAGGCCAGGGCTGCCCTGATTAGCACAATCAGCCCCTTGCACCCGGTTTCCTGGCTCTGGATGCAGCTGGCTCCAGGCTATAAAACCAACCCGTGGCCAGAGGAAGCTCAGACACCCCTACAGCTCGGGAGGAAGGTCCAGCAGCGGCAGAGATGTGCCAACCCCAGCCCCTGCTGGCCCTGCTGCTCCTGCTCTGCTGCCCATGGACCAGTGCCAGTGAGATGGGGCATTGCTGGGGGTGAGGTGGCTTTTTTGGGCTCTGGGCAGCCCTGGGCTCACCCTTGTGCTGGGCTGTCTTGCAGGTGCTCTGAGGGCTCAGATTGTGGGGGGCCACGAGGCGCAGCCCCACTCCCACCCCTACATGGCCTATCTGAAGGTGGCAGGGTTGGGGGCCTGTGGGGGCTTCCTGGTGGCCCCTGACTGGGTGATGTCAGCTGCACACTGCATGGGGTGAGTACTTCAGACCTTTATCCCCTTCTTTCTCCCCTGGCCTGGGAGGTCTTTCCCTGGAGGAGTTTTGGAGCGGGTTCCTCCCATGCTGGGCGGCTCTCTCCATCTTCCTGCCGAAGAGGAGGGAGGTGGGTGATGCCCAACCTGATTCCCCCTTCTCCCCTCTGCTGCCACGGCCAGCAATACCACAGTTGTCCTGGGGGCTCACAACATCCACGAACCAGAAAAGAGCCAGCAGGTCCGGGGAGTCCTCAGGTACCACAAGCACCCTGAGTACGACCCCGACACGATGTACAACGACATCATGCTGCTCCAGGCAAGTGCTCTGGGGGCAGAGGGTGGGCTCTGGGGGGCTGTGGGGCTGGCAGAGGCTGGGCAGAGCACACCCTGGCCGTTTGCTCCTTCTGCAAAGCTGCTTCTGCCCAAAGTGTGGGAGGCTGGAAGGAGCTGCAGGCAGGGTTTGGAGCCACACGTGGCTTCCACAGCAGCACCCCAGAGCTTGCAGCACCTTCTAGACCCCGCTGCCTCTTCACAGAAAGTGTCCTGCTCTCAGCCTGCTCCAAACCCTCTGCTTTCCCCCAGCTAACATCAAAGGCCACTCTCAATGACTATGTCAAGACCATCCCCCTGCCCAAGAGCGGCAGCGACCTCCCCACGGGCACCAAGTGCAGCATCGCCGGTTGGGGCCGCATCGATGAGGACCGGGCCACCAACAAGCTCTTTGAGACCAGAGTGTCCATCTACAGCCGCAGGAAATGCACCCTCTTCTACCCACACCTGGACTCGGGCATGGTCTGTGCTGGCAGCTTCCACGAGCTGAAGGATTCCAGCCAGGTGAGGGTTTGGCAGGAGGGCACCCGGGGCTCTCTGGCAGCAGGAGCTGCTGCTGGCACAGACACAGCCAGGCCCCAGGGCAGGTGGCAAACATTTAATCATCATCCCCATGGCTCTCTGGATGCCCCTGGCACAGTCCTGCACGCTGCCAGGGGCACAGCCCAAATCACCAGCTCAAGGCAGCCCCTTCAGCCGGGTGGGATGTGGGGCAGGAGCCCCCCTGGGCAGGGAAGGGCCAGGGAAAAACCTGTTCCCACAGGGAAGAGGCCTCTAAAATCAGTCTCATCTCTTCCCAGGGAGATTCTGGTGGGCCCCTGGTGTGCAATAAAGTGGCACAAGGCATTGTTTCCTTTGGCTATGACTCCCCACCCGGGGTCTACACCCGCATCTCCAACTACCTGCCCTGGATCAAAAAGGTCATGAAGAAGTAGCAGCAGTGGTGGCACCTGCTCCCACTCTGGTGTGACTGGAGACTGCAACAGCTTCCTTCCTGCCCCTGCTGAAGGCTCAGCTCCCTCCTCTCCCCTTGGGAACCCAAGTGACTTCATCACTTGAGAATCCCCTTCACTCTGCTCTGAGGCTGCTGCCTGTCCCATTCCCTGCCCGTCTCAGGGCCCTGTCAGACCACCCTGGCAGGAGCAGGGGTACCCCAGATGGCATAAAAAGAGGCTGTGCCACAGCAGTCCCCACTTCCTTCAGAGACAACCCTGTTCCTGCTTGAACCCTGCTGCACCTCAAACACCCCCAGTAAACTCAAAGCTGCATCTCCAGCGTGTGTCCTCTTTCTTGTGGCCTTGCCACAGAGCGCAGGAGGGAGGGTCTGGCTGCTGCAAGGGACAGAGCAGGCTGTTGGGACAGCAGCAATCACAGCTCTGCATCCTGAATCTCTGCCAGGCTCCAAACAGGAGGTGTGGTCGCCCTTGCTGGGGCTGTGGGGGTGATGAGTGTGCTGAGAGGGGAAAAACTGCCCAGGTAGAAATGGGAAAAGTGATGGGCACACACTCCATTCATCAACTTCAGCACTGCTGTCACCTTCCTGGGAGCACAGGCAGCAAGGACCTGGTGCCTCAGCAGCCACCAGGACTCCAAAGGTGTCGTTCCCTGCAGAGCAGAGGCCGTTCCCTCTGCAGACCTCGTGCCTGGGACATGCTGCACCCTAGGGCAGCCAGGACAGCACGGTCACAGGGTAAACCAGCCTTATCTTCCAGCTGTCTGAGCTGTAAGAGGCTTCTGGGTGGAGGGAGCTGGACTTTTTGTGGACTGTGCCCTTGGGTGTAGGCAGGTGGCTGTAAAGGTGCCAGGGACAGGGCTTTGGGATCCCAGGGAGGAGGCACACCCAGAGTCCCTGCTGTTGGACACCCACTGCTTCCAGTCTTTGCCACCAGCCCTTCATCCCCTCTTGCTGCACTATGTCCTGAGTAGACACATTGAAATGATTGAAATGAAAGGGTCGATAAGGTTCACCAAAGTGCCTGACCCCAAGCCACTCCTCCTTGATAACTGCAGAGGGAGAGCCCAGCTTGGTCCCCGGAGAAGGCAAGGACGAGTCCTGGCTGGGGCAGGGGGCACATTTCTGTCCCCCTCCTCAGAGGCTGCTCTGGTTGTAGCCCAAACCCCAAGGGTTCTGGCTCTCCCCTCAGCTGGATGATGCCCAGAGAAAAGCTTCTCCCCACACAGGATGCTCAGGCACTATTTTCAGACAGCTCCTGCGTTGGAGTCTGAGCCTCCTCCCATGGCCTGCACCTCTGAGCCCTCACCTCCTTCATTCCAGCTCCTTTCTGGTGGCATCCCTTGAGTACAGAGAGAGCCAGAGCTGCCTGGGGGAGATGATGGGGGACAGAGCCAACTGGTGACTGAGGGAGGGCAGAGCTCCCTGGCACAGCACGAGGGATGTCTGTGATGTCAGGAGGAGACTGAGTCGGTTTGTGGTGGGAAAAACCAGTGGGGAATTTGAAACACATGGAAACTGTCTGCAGCCCAGGGGAAGGGGGTGCTCGCCCTGGCCTTTCTGAGTCTCCCACTGGTCACCTCCATCAGAGGGAGGAGCTTCCCACAGCCCATCCTGGATGTCTGCTCAGAAACCCTCCCTGTTCTCTCCTGGGATGAAGGGAAACTGCGTCACCTCTGCCTTCAGCACCCAGGCTGCCCTGGGGAGGCTGAGAAGGGTCCATGTTTGGGCTTCTGCTCACAGCTGCTATCAGCTCAGAAATCTGCAGTGAACAGGCTGCAGCTGCTTATCTGTGCATTGTGAATCTCTGACACGTCAGGGTTTTCCTTGAAGCTCCAGCTGCTGCAGGCTTTGCACGAGAATGGCAACTTCGAGCTGAAAATTTGGGTTTACCCAGTGGCACTGGGGGCAGAGGGGAAAGCAGATTTACTGGCAGTGAGGGCAGCAAGGATGTGTCGGCCCCACTGCGTCACGCTGGGCTGTGAATGTTCAGGGTTTGCTCTTTTCGGAGAATCCCGGGATGGTCTGCACTGGAAGGGCCCTGAGGGATCACCTCATCCCACCCTACCATGGCAGGGACACCTTCCACTATCCCAAATTGCTCCAAGCCCTGTCCAGCCTGGCCTTGGACACTCCCAGGGATGGGGCAGCCACAGCTTCTCTGGGCACCCTGTGCCAGGGCCTCCCCGCCCTCCCAGGGAACAATTTTTCCCAATACCGGTGTTGTGTTCTAAACACATCCACAGCCATTTTGACCCATTAGCCAAGACTGCAGCTACTGAGAGAGAGCAGGAGGGTCCTCCCCTGCCACTGCAGAGTCTTTGGAACTGGTGCATCAGCTGAAAGAAATCTTGCAAGTGTTCCACAACAAACAGAAGCTGCGAGGGAAAGCCCCACTGGAAGTCAGAAAGATGAGGGTGGATGTGTTCCCCCCAGTTTCCAGCACAAAGGCAATGGACTAAATCAGGGCCTAGGTTTCGACAGATGTGAGATACATCAGATCCATGAGGAAGGTGGGTTGGTGCCCAAGGTTGACTGAATTCCCCTCTCAAATTGCTGAGACACGCAGCTTGTGGAGAGATTCTTCAGATGCGTCTGACTTCTGTGGTTTCCTGGAGTCTGGTCTCAGGCTATAAAACCTGGCTGGGAGCAGGAAGAGACCCCAGATGCAACCTCACCTCCAAGGCACCCACTGAAGCCCCGAAGGCCGTGATGGAGCATCTGCTGCCCCTCGTGCTGCCCGTCCTGCTGGTGATGTGCCCCCCAGTCAGCAGCAGTAAGTAGAGAGGGCTGGAGGCCAGCAGAGGGGTGGGGAAGGATGAATCTCAGCCCTGTGCCCTCCAACCCCCTCACCCTCTGTCCCATCCCTTGCAGATTATCCCTGGAGCCGGCGGTGGGGAGGAGGAGAAGCCAAGGCAGCCTCCAGGACACACTCCATGCCCTACATGGCCTATCTGCAGGGGCAGGGCAAGCATTTCTGTGGGGGCTTCCTGGTGGCCCCCAGCTGGGTGATGACAGCAGCTCAGTGCCTTGCGTAAGTCCTGGCTGGCTTCTCCCAGCACCTGCAGGGAGCTGTGTGCTCTCCATGCCCTGGGTAACATCTGCTCCATGGAGCTCTCACAGCTGGAGCTGCTTCAACCATGGCCAGGATCTTCCCCTGGCAGGGAGCACGGGGCAGGGCATGGCTGGGGGGACAGCACTGCAACAGCTCCCCCTGAGCCCCATCTGCCTCCCCAGCCCACCCTCGGATATTTACCTTGATTTTTTTATTCCCCCTCCATGACTTGTTTTATTTTTCCCAGTTGTCAACAATGAGAGGTCAGAGTGGCTTCTTCCCTTCCCGTGCTGCCAGGCTTTGCCCTTTCTGCCACCAGCTTATTTGAGACTTAGCAGAATTCTTTCCCATGAGCCAGCTGCTTGCCCAGCCCTTTTCCATCCCTGCAGCTGGGGTAGGGATGGACAGGAGGACTTCCCCAGATGTGCACAGCTCTGGGTGTAGCTCCCACACCCCGCAGGGCTGGCAGCGCTGCCCTGGTGCCAGGGCCAGTCCCCACAGCTGAGAAGACAAAGGGAGGCCCAGCAGAACCCAGGAGTTTGGATGCCCAGGAGTCACCTGCGAGTTGGGAGGGACTCCCAAGGACTCCTCATTTTCCCAAGGCAGCCCCTTCTGCAGGTGATGTGGAGGACAGAGAAGGGTCCTGATTCTGAAATCTCTGGACTTCCCTGGGCATATGGAGGCCAGAACAGGAGTCCACATATCAGCACACAGCAGCAGCATTGGACCAAATCCACCCAGCTCGAGGGGCAGAGAGAAAGAAGCCATTGCAGAGCTCTGTTCTGTCAGATGGGAGCTTGCTCTGCCTCTTGGCTGGGCAGGTTCACTGCCAGAGCCCCTTGCTCCCACCACCCTTCTTAAAAAATGAATATATAACACATTTTGTGTATAGGGAGTATATACTATACACACTTTATCAGTGTGCTTGTTCTCTCCTGGCCATGCCCCTGGGAGATGAGCCTCAGCATTCCCAGGGATGACAGAGCCAATCTGACAACACCCACTGTGCTTGATTTCACCAGCTACAAACCTCTGACTGTCATCCTGGGAGCCCACACCATCCAAAAGAAGGAGGAAAGCTGGCAAACCTTCGGAGTGAAGGAGTATCACCGCCACCCCGACTTCAAAAGCCGCGAGGAGGGGAACGACATCCTCCTGCTGAAGGTAACCTGGCCCTGTGCTGCAGAGCTGAGCTGCAGCCCTGCAGCAGCAGCAGGGGGACAGTGCATGTCCAGGCTGAGCCCTGATTTCTGTGCTTTCTGCCCCCTTGCCCAGCTGGACGGCAACGCCACCATCAACAGACACGTGAGGACCATTGCCCTCCAGGACAAGCACAGCAGGTGCACCAAGGGCAGCGTGGTGGGCTGGGGCAACGAGAAGGGGAATGTGACACTGAGGGAAGCCACTGTCACCGTCCTCAGCCAAATGCAGTGCATCAGCTACAACCTAGCCCTCCGGGACGGCATGGTGTGTGCCTCCAGCGAGTCCAACGGGATACCCGGAGAGGTCAGTCCCTGCTCAGGGAGGAGGAGGCTGCAGGGCAGCTTTTGGCCAGGGGCAGAGCAGAAGGGACAAGAGGATCCTTGTGTTCCCACGGCAGAGGGCCTGGGGTTCTGCAGCAGCATGGGGGGACAACGGCTCGGCCAGAGGGGTTCACCCCGAATCTCACAGTTGGTCTGAGTGGGTTTTGGATCTGAAGGCAGCAGAAGGGGAGAAATGGAGCTGTTCACTGTTCCCTTGTGGACCCAGAGTTATCCCCACTGTTCCCTTGTGGACCCAGAGTTATCCCCATCCCCTGCGAGTCCAGGATTCTCCTGGGGAAGTTCTGCAGCCTCCCTGTTCTTTGCAAAGGCACTCCTTCCCTGGGGGACACCACGTCAGCACTGATCTCTCTCTTCCATTTCACAGGGTGATGCTGGGGATCCACTGGTCTGTAACAGGAAAGCCTATGGCATCTTCTCCTACAGGCACAGCAGCTGGCCTGGTTTCTACACACACATTTGTTTTTACATCCAGTGGGTCAACCGTGTCATGAAGTCAGCATGACCCTGCTCTCCCTGCAGCTGCTGCCCTGCAGAACTCACCCTCCAGAGCCCCATCCTCACCTGCTTGCTTTTCCTTTCTCCCTGGGAAACATCTTCCACTGATCCTGGTGGATGTGGCAAGGACTTCTCTGCAGCAAAGTCAAACTCTGTCCGTGGTGGGGGTTGGCACAGAGGTTGTGCCTTGACCGTATTTATTCCCTGTGCAAAGTGTCTGTGCCCTGGGGTGCACTCCTCCACTGCTGCCCTGGTTTAGCCCTTTGTGGCTGCAGCTCCAGAGAGGAAGCAGCAGGACAGCCCTGAGAGGTGCCAGTAGCTGCTGGGATGTCTGTAACCCTCTGGGGAAGGCTGCACAGGCAGATTAGAGGGATCCAAAGAGCAGCCTTCTCCCTGCCTGTCATTTGTGACACCAGATGTCTGGGTGTCCTGTGCCCAAGCCCTGGGGTTACAGGCTGGCCCAAGCTCCAAGGAAAACACTTTCAGTTCCTCCTTCACTACTGGTACTGCTGTCCCCTGCCTCTGAAACCTGCTGCCTCCTTTCTCCCCTCTTCTGTAGCTCCAGTGCTGCAAGAACACATAAAAACAATAAATTGCACCTGCGTTTGAAAGCCTTGTTCCTGGTGTGATTTGGATTTCTCTTGGCTGCTGGCTCCAGTCCTGAACAGCTCAGCAGAAAGTCACTGCCCAAACAGCTGAATCCCAAGCTGGAAGTTTCTACCCTACCAATGGTCTTCATTCTCTGTCCCACCTAAACCTCCAGAATAGGTGTCCAGCCTGGAGTTCAGAGCAGGGGCTCTCCTCACAGGCAGCTGGGCACACACTCCCTGCAGGCACCTCCAAGCTGGTATTTTGGGGGATTTCCTCCCTCCATCACATCATCTCCCCCGTGGGCCCCTCTCAATTCCACTCCATGCCACTTCTGGCTGCCACTCAACAAAAACCCAGCATTTTCCCCCCAGTGCAACTCTGTCACACAGAGCTGTTCATCGAGGCACACAGAGTCATCTTTTTAGTGAAGGGAAGAACCCCACAGTCCCACCACAGCCTGACATTCAGCAAGTATTTTCTTTCTACATGTCATGGTTTAAAAAAAAAAAAAAAAAATAAACTCCTGTCTCTTCTACAATAGAGCTTAAAAATGTTACAACCTAAGGAAATTAATCTGGAGATTTGGCAAGGGACCCAGCAAGTGGAGCACAAACGCTTCCGTCAGATGTTTAGGATTTCATTGACAAAAACACATTTCTGGGGAGTGTTTGCCTTTCCTGATGCTCACCTCTGCCCAGAGGTGACTTGTCAGAGGCCATTCCAACGTTTGTGGCAGCACTGGATACAAAACACCAGACCAAAGATTGGAAGACTCCAAATACTTTCCAAACCTTATAATTCAAAATGTCTAAATGTCCCCAGGTCACTCACCTGCCTAAGAAAAGCTGCAGCTGAGCAGTTATCAGTGGTTTTTGCTGTGGGTGATGTTGCACAAGGAGAGCACCTCCAGCAAGTTTCTGCTGAGTTTTCCATGCCCAGAGTGCCCTCTTTGGGTTGGCAACAGGGTGTGTTCTTCAAAGTTCTGTCTCTAAACAGCTTCTGAATTGATTAAAAAAAAAAAAACAAAAAACAACAACAAAACTCTTGCAGCTTGGAAGCAAATTCATGGCTGAGCTGGGGGAAGGCACCTCTTTCCAACAGGGTTCTTTACATCATTCAGTGTGCTCTGAATCAAGGATTGCAAAGCTGACATTGAGCAGAGGGTTCTTTTTCTAATGCCAAATCCTTCCCAGAACAATTCCAGGGCTGTTCTCATCCTGCATCACCTCTACTGTGCAAAGGGCCTGGAGAGCTGGAGGGTGAAGACCTGAGTCACTGGGAGGGAGGACAGGAACCAGCAGAGCAGGAGAGACCTGTCTTTAGGGAGCTCCATAAAAACACCAGTTATTTCCATGGCCAGGAGCTACAGAAACTCCCCTGAGATGGAGGGAGGAGCAGTGCACAGGAGTGGCCAGGGACAACAAGGAACAGCCCTGGGCAGCAGCTGAGGTCCCTGCTGAGCCACATCCTCACCCAGTCTGGCAGCTGGGGTTACCCAGAGGCTTCACACAGCCCAAGTGTGGAGTCTTTGGCACACAGTCCAGCATAGGAGCCACAAAAACTCTTCAAAAGCCAAGAGTTCTCAACCCACGGTGGGGCAGATGGTACAGAAATTGCTTGTGGAGGCTTAACTTCCTGAGGAGGCTGCAGGGCAGAAGATAAAGCAGCTCGAGGACAATTATACCAAACTGGGGAGGACACAGGAAATAAAAAAGGTTAGAACAAGCCCTTAGAACAAGCTGAGCCCAGGGCCCAAAAAGCTCTTGACAGAAATGTTGCACCCAGAGCAGCTGCCATTCCAGAGGCCAAGCTGGTCCCACCCTCCTGAGCTGCACAGCATCGAGCCCAGAGCGCTGCCCAGGGCACTGCAGGGCCAGGCTCACACAGGGGACAAAGCTGAAGGGACAGGAGGGAGGCTTTGTGCTCCTGCTTCATAAATCCCACACGACCTTTTACTTTCATGCTGGACACACATTTCCCTTGCCTTCCCAAGAGGGCAAAGGGAATGCTCAAAGGAAAGAGCTTCCTCCTGCTAAGAGGATGGTGGTTGCCCAAGGACAAGGCAAATCCCAAACTCTCTCTTCTTTGCCCTTTTCTTCCACGCAGAATATTTTTAATAGGAAAAAGATGAAAATTCATTTCCTTCACGTCTGGTGCACCCCTGTGCACAATGCCCAGGGCCTGCTTTGGTGGCAGCAGGGCCATGAGAGGGACAGCAGCCCAGGCCCTGGGCCAGCTCACCTTAGCAGGACACTGCCCTGGCCCTCAGCCCTTGCCCAGTGCCCCTGGAGCAGGCTGAGGCCAAAGGAAGCAGCCAGGCAGTGCAGGTGGCTGCCCAGCAGAGCCTCCCATGCTGCCAAGACCTCTCCTTGCAGGAGGAGCACTGCAGGGTCAGCAAAGCCAAGGGCTCTCACTCCAGAGCAGAGCTGGGGGTGAGGAGGAGCTCTCTGTGCTGCTGGAACACTCCATCCACCCTGGCTTGGAGTGGTCCTTGGGAAAGCAGCAACTGTGAGTTTGCTGTTCCCTCAGCTGCTGCTGCCAGCTGCCTCCTTCCCTGGGTTTCTCCAACCTCCTCCTCCTGCTGCCACACTCCAGAGCCATCCCCACACAGCCCTGGGGAGCTGGAGGCTGCACAAAGCCCAAACACGAGGCCCTCACAGCCTCAGAAAATCCTGGGCATTAAAAACTTCACCTTTTGCCTTGAAGAGCCTCAACCCGTTGCTGTTTGATTTAAATAGAGAATGTTTGGCTCTTTGCAAACAACAGCACATGACTCACACCAGAGCTGAGGATGTGAACGGTGAGCACTGGGATTGCTCCCTGGTGAGGGGACAGAGCCACTGGGAAAAGCAACAAAACCTCATCCCTGACCAGAAAACAGCGACAAAAGGAGTCCCTGGCAGTGCTCTGGCCCCCAGCCCAGAGTTCCCTTCCTGCTGGGAGCCCACCCAAATCTCAGGCTGCCCAGGACCTGCAGCTTCACCTGTGCTAAGTGACCTTAAGGGAGCAGAACATCCTCAGCTGCAGCTTCCTGCAAACACAGGAAACCTTTCAGAGAGGAAGCTGGCCATCTCTGCCCCCTCCCAGCTGATTTAAGGCAACATTCCTGGAGAATGAGCCCAGAGAAAAAGAATTAAACTCCAGGAACTCCATCTCAGGAAATCACTTTGTGAAAGTTTTCCCCACCATCCATCCCTGGGCTCCTAAGGGATAATTTCACGTTTCATATTTCAGTTCGTGTTTCCACCAGACAAGACTGGAAGCAGTTCTGGTCCCATCAACATTCCTGCTACTGGCAACAAATATCCTGCTTGGAATTGTGCCTGCAATGGGCTGACACTACAGCAAGAGGCAGCAGCAAATACCAACAACTTCACTGAGCAATTCCACTCCAAAATCCTGGAAAACTTTAAATCAAGATGCCACCTGCCCCTTAAAACCCCAGCGGGACACTGATCACACTTCAGAATTATCAATTATATATAATAATTATTATAATATATATTATAGATATATAATTATTATCTATAATTATGGCATATTAAACCTTTTATTTAGCAAAACATGCTTTGTTTCTATATCCCAGAATCCTGATTTTCTGACAGGAGGCAGAGGCTGCCTCCATCTGCTGCAGGTCCCACAGGGTACAGAACTTGCTGAGCCAACCAGGGAGGAGGAGAGGGGGAAAAGGAATGAAGAAATTCACCCACAACCACCACGGCTTTTAGGAACAAAATTTATTCCAATTTCAAACAGAGAGTTTATTTCAGGAGAAAGATATGAAAATCAATTTCCATCAGATATTTCTGTAATAAGCGTGTTGCCCAGCAGTCAGAGTGGGATCATTCCAAGAAACAATCACACTCCTGGACTGGAATGAGACAGTTTGGAGTCTGAATAGATCCTGACACTGGGCATCTTATTCAGAAACTCCTTTACCCAACCCTCTTCCCTCCCCGCCCCCCAACACGCACAACAATACATGCATTGCAAATGACAAGGTTTAAAAACAGCATTTTATATAGTATCTTTTTAAATAGGATAATGTTTAAATTGTCTTAAATCAGGATCCTATAATATACAAGTATAACCAAATAATTTCCACCACATTGGCACTTGTAAAGAGTCTCTGGCACTACTAAAGAAGGGGCATTGGCACAAACCATACTCTTAAAAAACTGGGTGCTGCATAACACACTTTATCTCTGCTGGACTCTAACGACCTGGGCTCTGTACAGGACAATACAATGGTCAGCACACTCTGGAAGTTTTTTTTTTTTGTTGTTTTTTTTAAGTTTTTTTTTAAGGTTTTTTTTTTTTTTTTAAACCAATAAAACACATGAAGAAAAACCATAGTTGAACGCAAGGCCAACATTGCTAGGAAGCAACAACAAGAGACCAAAGAATCCAACTCGAGGAGAAGGGGGGAGGCAGGAAGGGCAGGAGCTGACACGCTGCAGCTGGAAGGGGCTTTTGCTCACCAGGTAGCCAATCCACATGGAATGGTGCAAGGAAAAAGGGATGGTCCTCTGCTCACTGACTTCAAGTTTCAAACTGGTTCAAAGGATGTTGGTTTCTTCATAAGGACAAAGATTAAAAGTGCACGAGGAGCAGAGGTCAGCAAAGAGACCTCAGACTCCACATTCCCTACAAGAACCCAATTTTACCTCTCTTCTGAAAGTCAGTCTCAACCTGCAGAGAATTCTGACAGGCCTCACTTTCAGAAAGGCTGATCCAGGCAAATTTGGTCGAAGGTTTGGCACTTTTGCTAGGGCAGGCATTTGCCAGCCAACAGAGACAGGAGCCAGTTCTGCAGAAACACTTCACTGGCCAAGCTGGAGGCACACAAGCAACTGCTTACTAAGGAAAGCACGTGCTAACACTGCTATCTTCTCACAATGACACAGCCACAGACAGCTCCAGGTGACGTGCACAGGTCTGGCCCATTCCTACCCCAAGCCAGGAGGAGGTTTCAGGAACCCCACGAGAGCCACTGAGCAATGCTCAGCCCTTCCCTCCACGCCAGTTCTCAGGCCAACAGCCACCCCAAGCTGCTCAGAAAAGGTACAGCACATTCCCTCAATCCTTGTGCCCACAGCCTCCCACAGTTGCCTACAAGGATGCAGAGTCACTCTGCAAGAGACAGATGCCAAGATCCCTCCTCCTGTGCCAGGGCAGCAGCTCTTAAAGAAGGGGAAGGTACAAAACAAGAAAAAAAAAAAAGTTTCTGATTCAAGTGGAAGTACCACCATCATTCACCTTGGAAAAGAAAAACTTCTGGGAAGTTATTTTCCAAGAACCTGTGTATCTCAGTGCCAGGGTCATTGCTGGCAACAGCTGTAGTGTGAACCATTTACAAAAGGATCACAGAAGCAGAAGAGGCTGGTGCTGCCCTCTGCTTCAGAGGAACAGCACTTAGAATACATGAAGATGATTATAAATTCCTCTTTATAAGACAGTTTCTACAAACTGGATCATTTTGGCATAAAGATGAAAAAACCAAACAAACAAAAATAAAGCAGTAAAATTGATGCAAAGCTGTCTGACACATGGGAATCCCTCATTCCTCCCAAGGGTTAAATGCAGTCCAGAGCATGGCTAGTGTAAGGAGATGCTCTGTTTCCCTCAGCATCACCACTCAGACTGGCTCTTCAACTGTTGGTCCCAACTGGAGCTCTCTAATCACTTGGAGCAGAGCTTCCTTCCTTCTGCAGTGCTCTGAGCACACAGAGGCTTCACTCAGCTCCTCTGGAAAACAAGAGGGACCTATAAACAGAATGATCCAAAATTGTGTCCCTCCACGTTTTAGTGTTCTAGGTCAAAGCATCTTAAGCATCTCAGACAGTTAGATTTACTCTTACATGTTGTGCAAAACACTGATGTAGTGCTCTGTCTACAAAAGAGACAAAATATCAACAGCCCCCATCAACAGTGCAGCTCATTTAGTCTTTTTTTCTACTGGCAGCCTTCAAGGGGGCAATCTGGTTGATCCAGAGGATTTGGACCCAATGCTACTTGTTGGAATTGAAAGAGAAGCAGTAGTGATGGCTGACTGACACGTGTCCACACGTGGGTCACACCTCCTGCTTCCCACTCCCTCCCTGCCTTGCCAGTGCACTTCTCTCTCCCAGGCTGGCACCAGCCCTTCAGCACCCTGACTTTCTTCAGCTCCTGGAAAATAAAGCTCTTTAAGTGCAAAGGCTTCACATCCTTCTGCTCAGTGGAGATTCAGGTGGCAGTTGGAGGCCAGAACTACAGCCACTCTGCCTTGCAGCAAGTGCTGCTCTCCTCTCCTGCTGCACCCAGTGCACCCAGGGCAGGGCTCTGTGCGCTCTGGCACCCAATGATCACAGCACCCTGGAGCAGGGGTGTGTGCCAGGCTTCCAGAGAGAACCCCCTGCTCCTCCCAAGAGGGACCCAGCAGCCTGTGCCCCGGGGGAATGCACGAACAGGGGAGAGAGAGAGAGAGAACTGCTGCTCCCTCCCAGAGCTACCCTCAGTCATCCTCCTGCTGTCCCAAATTCTGTCACCCAGCAGCTCTGGTCCTCTCTAAAACTCTGCAGGCTGGACAAGGCTGAGGAATTCTTACCAAGTCACTCCCACACTGGCACAAGATGCAATAAAAACAAGGCTTGTTTGCTAGGAGGCAGCAAGGAAAGACCTAGAGGATGGCACGAGACTGAGCTCCTCAACCCAGGCAAAACCTGATGTTCAAATGCCACTCAAATCCCAAATTACTCAGTGTGCTTTTGGTAACTGCTGCATAGAGAAGTTGCTCATTGATGGCAAATACTCAAAACACCCAACAAAACACAATTTCTCTCTGCAAACTGAGCCTTGTGCGCACACGGCCACGCGCTCGCGGTGTGGGCGGGATGTGTTTATGTGTGTGAAAAAAAAAGAGAAATAAAAATGAAATAAAATAAAATTTAAAAAAAAAAAAAGAACAATTACAGTCAGGCACTTCCCCAGGCTCAGCAGCTATTGCTCCAAGAGCTTCCATCATTTGTAGTCCATGAACAAAATACAGCAACACGTAGCAAACTATGTATAGAACATCAATAATTTAAAAAAAAAAAATCACAGTCTCCATACCTTTTATAATTGATAATAAAAAATTACTCAGAACATATAAAGAATGGAAAAGTGATGGCTTTTTTGTTGTTGTTGTTGTTTTGCCTTTCTTTTTTGTCTTTTTTTTGCACAATAGTTGGAGAGCAATTGCTCCTCCCCAACATTTCATCACAGTGAACCATGGAGCGTGTCCTGGGGAAGGGAAGGGAAAAAGCAGGAGGGGAAGTAAGCAGGATTAGCAAATTACACCAGAGGCACCCTATAGCACAAGGCAAAGGGACCAGTAGCATTCTGCACTCCCACAGTCCAGTGAATTCACAATCTCAGCTGGAAAGTGTTGGGTTTGTTTTTTTTTTCCTACATATACCATGGGAATGAAAGGGGGAGAAAAAAAAAAAAAGTGGCTAAGCAACAAAGGAAAGATCAAGATGAGGCTGCCTTAGCTGCTTGGCAAAAATTAAGAAGTAAGCAAGGTGCTGAAGAAATGAGGCATATCCCCGTTAACTGTGACATAAAAGCAATTTGTTAAAAATATGAAATCAACTACTCTGTGGACAGAGACATGAGACTCCAGGATAACACTGAGCACTTGCCACTCCACAGATCAGACAATTTGCAATCATTACATCATCAAAAATTAAAACTTTTTTTTTTTTTCCTGTCATATTTAAAATTTCTTTTTTGTCTTTTTCTTCACAAAGAAGCCTCTCAAGGGGCAAGAGCAGAGCAGGTCAAACCAGGTTGTACTCCTTCAGGTTGAGCTGTAGGATGGTGTCCTTGACAGCTGCAAAGACGAAACGGATGTTTTCTGTGTCTGTGGCACATGTGAAATGGGAATAGATGATTTTATCACTGTCGGGATTTAAATCCACAAACATCTTGAGGATGAACTCACGGGCTGCCTGTGCATCCCTCTGTGGGCCTGCAGCAAACAGAGACACCAGTGAATGGATTCTCACCCGTGCATCCCCCACATTGAGCCATCAGCATTTTTTCCTAGGGGTTACAGAGCTATTAAAGAAGAAATTCAGGTTATTTATGGTATAAAAGTCCCAGGAGCTGAAGTGCCTGATGCTTTTCAGCTGCCTGAGCAAACCCCACAAAGGGCATTGAGTCACTTCAGACCCTGCTTTGGAATTCTTGGAACAACTCAGGGTGGAAGCATCCAGTGGGCAGCAGTGACAGGAGCTGGACAGACACCCCAAAATGCTCTCCCATGGAGATGGGATGTAAATTCCTTCCTGACAGGTGGATCTTACAGGCTGAAGGACACAAGTGGCTGTTTTGGAAACAAAGGGTTATTGCCAGTCAAAAGTACAGCCTGTCCTGACTGACTAGTCAACTCTCAGGAGCTAAAAACTGGAATTATTGCCAGATTTTAATTCATATTGCTGACAGGTCCCCAGAAAACAGTCACCCACTGCTATTTCTCTCACAGAACTGCTGTTGTCACATTCTCCATGGCAAACACCATCTCTTGAGAGGAGGTTTGATGGGCAACCTCCCACTTGGAGGCCAAGCAGCATCCCTGAAGGAGCCACAGTGAACATTTTTTTTCACATTTTTTACAGGAAAAAAGGAAAGTCCATGACACCCCCTGAAGCTGGGATCTGTCTCCAGCTGTTAAGCTCCATTTGAAGAAGGCAGCAGCTCTTCAGCCATTCCCAGCCTGCTGCAAAAACTTGGTGTTCCCACCAGTGCCCCAAGCAGCAACTCCAGATGTGGGAGGACAACCAACCAAGAGCAATTTCATCAGTCCTTCCAAAGATGAAAGCTGTTTGCAAAATGGTAATTCTTCCTTTACCTCGTATTTTTAAAGCATATAATTACAGAATTAATACCTGAGAGCATGGAAAGAAGTGTGTTGCCTGAACTCATTCTCCACTACTTCTATTTTATTTTCAGCCCTGCACAGATGTTACCAGCCCAACTGTAGAGCCTGAAATATTATTTTGGCCAAGGACTTTTGTCTCAGATGGGGATTTCTCTGATTCACACAGATATTATTGTCCTACAACAGCTAACAAGAATTTCATGCTGCCTGAAGATTTTTTAGCACCATCATTTGAACAACTTGGATATTTGACCAGTCAGTTTCTCAAAACAAAGATTCAAGTCACCTCTTGCCTAGAGGGTTCAAAGGTCCAGAATAGCAGTAAATTGCCACAGTTTTGAGACTGGTTATGTGCACAAGCACACAGGAAAGAAAGTCAGACTTCCATTATTTAAAACTTTGCAGTGCATATTGAAGGGGCAATTCTTCATCTAGGAGAGGTTCATTATTTGATCATGCTATCAGATTCCAGTTGCCTATGTATGATAAAGATATTTTTGTGATGTTTTCTTATTGCTGTAAGCATTCTTTCTCAAATCAATGTTTTTCCCCATTTTCAGATCTCAGTTTTCTTTAAAAAACAAGAAAGTTTTAACTAAACCACCTCCACCCCTTATTCTAAAGAGTGTTCCCCCTTAAAAGCCACTCACCATCAAACTCTGGGAAATAGTCAACAAGGTGGGAATACAGGATCTTGTCTTCCAACAAATCTTTCTTGTTGAGAAAGAGGATAACAGAAGAGTTTTGGAACCATGGGTAAGTTATAATGGTTCGAAAGAGAGCTTTACTCTCTTCCATCCGGTTCTGGAATCAGAAAAAGAAAGTTTTGTTTTCACAAAGGAGCCTTTCTGATGCCTGCACATGTTCTCAGAGCTGCAGGAATTCAGCATCTCAAACTCTACACACAGAATACTTTGGCCCCAGGTAGATTCTGGCTCAAGCTGGATCAGTAAAATGGAAAGGAAATGCAAAATCTGATGCACTCAAGCTTCATTTAATTTGCCAAGTCATTCAAATCCAAAGACTTAAAAGTCATTTTATGCTTTGACAGTCATGTGAGAGGACTGGCCAATGCTACTTTGTGAGCGTGTTTTGTCTGCTAGAAAAGGAGCAACTACTGTTAGCTAAGAGCATTTTTTCATCTATTAGCAAGTGCTAAAATTCAGATTTGCACCTTCAAAGAGTCCAGTCACCACCTAACAGCAGTCAAAGCCTGGAGTAACCCAGTGCAGGAAGAGGAAGGGGAGATTAAAAGCATTGCACAGGGGACTCTGCAGCTTCAGAGGATTTCATTTTCCACTTGAGAAATCCAGATGATTTGAATGCTTTTTTCCATTCCCAGGGACATCATGACCCGTCAAGGTTCATGTTCCCCTTGCAACAGGAACTGAAGGCCAAACCCAACAATACCTGCTAATGCAACTTGGCACCAAGCACCTGGGTACCAGACCTTCAAGAAGCCTGAAAGACATTCCTCCCTCTTTTTCCTTCTCCCTCCTTTCCCTCCTCCCTCCTGCACAGTTCCCATCCTTTGGCTCACCTCATTATCTGATTCCACCAGAACTTGGTCATATTCACTAAGTGCTACTAAAAACATGATGGAAGTCACATTTTCAAAGCAATGGATCCACTTCCTTCGTTCTGATCTTTGACCTCCAACATCCACCATTCTAAGGAAGAGAAGTACATACAGTATCACAGAGGTAGCTGCAGTTCTCTGGCTGAATGCAAACGACCAGCAAACAATAAGAATTAATTTAGTTCTTTACCATCCCAGTTAACCTGGCATGGGGATGTGACAGAATCTGCCTGCTGACAAACCCAGCAAGTTTACAAAATATCCTGCTGCAGAAATACATCAAACTGAAAGAATGGCCACAGGTGAGTGATGCCAAATTCAACCCCCAGACATCAGCATTGCCATTTTTGCTGCATTCTGCTCTGGTTTGCTAAGCAGCAGCCCTGAGTCTGAGAAGACAAGTCCTTCAAAACTGTGCTCTGTCACATGAGCAAACTATTTATATTTTTAATTAAAGCACCTGCTTGCCTCAAAGCTCCTCTCACACTGAAATCTCTTTAGTTGTGTGACACTTTTGCTGGAATGTGCTGTTTCACAGCCACACACTTCAGCCTCTCAGTTTCAAGTCCCACCTGTACAGCACTCTAAAATTATTCTGCCACTCACCTGAAGTGCCACACACGTGGTCCCCCTTAGATAAAATCCTACCCCTATTCCATGGCAAAACAGAACAGGGGAGAGCCTTCTGCAGCCTAACCAAATGGTTTAAGAGGGAGGATGCAGCTCCTTTATTCCTCTTTGTGGTAGGGAAAGACAGGAAGCACACAAGCACCAGAGATCCAGGGAGAAACACAGGAATATTGCTGTGTTCAGCCTGGCCATGCCAGGCTCAGTTGCTGGCTCAAGCCTCCCTCTGTTGCTGCAGCAGCACAGACAGCAAGTCTGGTGCCATCCTGAGAGCAAAAGGAAAAGCATCTCCCAAGTGCTGGGTACAGGGAAGTATTTCTGCACAAAAAGTCTCAGGGGTTCAGCTCTCCACACTTCCCCAAGCTGGTTCCCTGGGTTTGAAGTGTCACTGGTTCAAAGGCAGTGATTCCTTCTGTTTTCTGACAGCCAAAACCTTAAACCAGCCCTGAGCAGACAACTCCCCAGCACAAACATCCACCCAAAGCATCTGGACACTGAGAAGCAGAACTCCTCCTTCCTGCAAGCATCTCCCTGCTCTCCCAGTTCAGCTGTAACATGAAGACACCTCCAGTACCTGAAGATAATATTCTCTAGGTCAAAGGGGTACTCTATGATCCCGGTTGTGGGGACTCTAACCCGTAGCACATCTTGCTGAGTTGGTAGATATCCTGGGGTAGCGATACGATCCACATCGCTGAGATAGCTGCAAGCAGGACAGGGGAAAAATAAAAATAATAAAAAAAACACACACAAAAAAAGAAAAAAGAAAAAAAAAACGACCTTAGGTTGCAGCACATAAATATACAGATGTAAAAATTGCTATATTTAGTGTTTCTCTAGTGTAATGAGAAAGGTAGGAAGGCACCCGGATTATTTAAAATATATTCTGTTACTTCCCCACACTTTGGGGAACAATAAGTGACCAGCCAGCCCCCCTGAAGGATAAACAGATACACTAAAAACAACTTTATCAACTCTATAGGAGTGTGGAACACAATCTTCACTACAGAGAAAGTTTAACTACTGTAGATGCTTTGTGTTTCAGAACCAAGTCTCATCTGAGGTTTTCTACTGAAAAAGGTAGAAACACACACTTATTTACTTACAAATGTAAAACATCCTCTGTGTGCTGCCAAAATTAATGGATTTATAATTAATAAAATCTAAGTTACACATCCATGTAAGCCAAAGATAAACTAGAGGAGAAAGAGCAACACTGCTGCTGCCCAAGAGCCAGGATCCAAACAGCAAAAGGTGGAGATTCTGGCCTCAGGTATATCCAGAAGCAGATGTGCAAACAACTGCCTTTAACACCCACCAGAACACCTCATTCTCTCAAGAAAAGCAGCAAATGATATGGAAACAAACTCTAGATATCAATAAAAAAATTTGGACAGGTATAATTTGTCAGACCATCACTCCCACCCACCCGTGCACCCACCAGTGATTGTGTACTTACTATTTAGCTGAGTCAGAAAGCTGATATTCTCTTCTCCTGTCATAACACTCTTGTATTCCAGGGTCATTCCACAATGTTTTAATTGCACTTACATATGGCTGCTCAAATGTCATGACCTTTTCTACATCCACTTCTCGGATCAGCACTGCATTGGCCTGGAGATTGGAAAGAAAAAGAAAAGAAAGTTAAAAAAAAAATAAACAAACCTGGGGGGCATAAAAATGCCCATCCTACAATGGCTAAGCAACTACCACAGCCTGTGGTGTCTGTGATTAATCCACACTGAGGGGCTTTTGCCAATACCCCCAAACCCAGGGAAATAAAAACCAAAGCCAAGTTCTAGCAAGTAAAAGTTGGCAGATTTTATTTATCAGAACCTCTCCACCATGCCCCACATAAAGCACAGGCAAAGCTTCCTCACACCCTACTTATTCTCATCACAGACAGGAAAAGGGCACCATCCAGGCCCTATAAACAGTTACTCAAAATCAGCTCCAAGATTCTGTGTGACAGAACAGATAAAACACAATTTCACTTCAAAATATTAAGGATATGAAGCATTAAAAGAAGCAAAGTATGCTAAAAAAAAAAAATCTATTTTCCTGGCATGCCCTCACTCTCACTGTCCTCCCCCTCAAAAAGATAAAATAATTTAGATCAGATCTGTCTAAAATTAATTCCTGGTCCCAAAACCAGTAAGCCAGACTTAAGCTCAGATCACGTTTCTGTGGTTGAGGCCAAAATCCTTCAGGAAAGGTTTGTACCCTGGGTCAGCAGCTGTCAGAAAAACAGAGGGATTGCAGAAACAGGGATAACAACCAGCACAGGTCTGTGCCTTTGGGGTCCAGCCTGTATTTTGCCAGCTCCAAGTTCTGATAAGAACAGCAACTCATGCAAAGAAAATGTCGACATTTAATGACACCGAATCCTTGAAATGAGTAAAAATAACACCTTTCCTATCCCCTCCATCCTATCCCAATCCCTTGCTCCCACCATTCACTGTGCACCAACCATCCAAAGTTGCTCTGTCCCTTAACACAGCCAAGTAAAGGGAGTGGGGTATCAAGAAAATGTCTTTATAAAAAGTTTAAGGAAAAGAGTTCAGGGAGGTTGAGGCTGCAACGCAGAAGGACACAAACAAAGAGGAACTCAGAAATCAAACCCTAGAATCCTCACTGCCTAAAAACTGCACAAACTGTGAGAAGCTTACCTTGTTCTGTTCGTATTTGTACAGAATCTTCAGGGTTTCCATGGCTCTTATCATAGACTGCATGGCAGTGAAGATGTTTTGGTACACCAGCTTGGTGAAGCCTTTTTTGTCCTCTTCAGAGTAGCCTGAGCCATGAATTATACGCATTTGCTTAATGAACGTGCTTTTCCCACTCTCCCCAGTGCCTACAGAATGCAAGACAGTGAGTTAGGAGCCACCACGAGCAAAGCCTGAAAATTCCTACTGCAAAGATGAAAATTCCTACTGCAAAGATGAAAATTCCTACTGCAAAGATGAAAATTCCTATCGCCACACCCAAGCACACACTACTCCCAAACGCCCTTTTTGTCACTTCCCAGAATGCTAAAAACCAGCCTGGATTGTTCATCCCCACCTGAGAGCATGGGAGGAAGGCACCCTGTCCTTTGCAGCCTTCCAAAGGAGCTCTGGTACTTATTCCAAATCTCACGTTACAGCCACTCCCACACGTCCTGCGTCAAGAGGCCCTTGCCCGTCACACCTGACCTATTCCCAGATACTCCAGCAAGATGCTACAACCACAGCACCAGCCAGGAAGGGCCTGGACACACTCTCAAGCCACTAAAGTACTGCAGAACGAGGCAACAGCCAGCCAGGAGAAGCCTTCTCGCACAGGAAGGAGCGAATTTTCTTTCGCTGTAATCTGGCACAACAGCACGACGTGTCTTGACATAGGAAAGAACCAAACACAATAGGGGGAAAAAAATAAAAGAAATCAACTCTAAAGGAGAACGGAACCCAAGAAACTCCTTGCTTATCCATCTGCCACGAACAACTGAGTCAGCACAACCCCTTTGTGTGCCCAGCTACTGTGCAAAGGTTTGCTCCTGAGGGCTGCACCCACGGCCCTGAGCGTGGCACGGCTGCTCCTGCAGCGGAGAGGAGGGAGTTAAAAATGGCGTCTGGCAGGGAGAGCTGAGTAGGCCACTGCTCCCAGCTGTCGGTGCCGTGCCTGGGTCCCCACGGGCTGCAGCCTGCTCAGCAAGGCCACTGCTTCCTCCTCTCGCAGGTTTGCTGGCGGCCCCGAGCAGAGGGAGGGCAGGAGACGGCGCCCTGACACAGGGCAGCGCTCGCAGCGCCGGCTTCCTGCACCGTCACCCGGGCAGGTCCCTCCGCTCCCACATTTATGGCCCCACAGCAGTGTCATTGAGCATGTGAAGGCCACCAGATGATACAAAAGGACAGGGGGAACTTTCTAAGAGAGCGAGCAGGAGAGAAAAGCGGCGTCAGACGGCAGCCACGCGGTGACACGGCCTCGCTAAATTCAACCGGGGCGGCCCCGGTGACATCCACGCGCGGCCCTTCGTGGAGGGGACACACGGGCCAGGCCTCACTTGGGGTGACCTTACCTCCACACTTCATCAGCCTGAAGGGACACCACTGATGTTTCTGTTGAGTGCTTTTGTTCAGTCTTCTAAAATTTGCTATCAATATGTAGGATACAGAGGAAAAAACCACACCTCTCTAACAGGGTGGCCCAGCTCGCTTGACGATATCAAGACCAAAAACTCAAAATGTGCAACCAAAAACTCAGAGATCAACAGTGACAAAGCCTGTAGTTAAAAATAAGGATGCTGGCAGAGCCCTGGTTTTGCCCCAAAGGCACCACCAGGTCCTCCTCACACCAGGGGAGAGATGGATTCAGACAGGATCTCACTCATCCCAGTACACAATCACTACTCACATGGAGATTCTCAGTTACTCATTTTATCGTGGTAGGCTAAAAGGCAAACAAGTAAATATGCTCAGAAAAAAGCAACAAGCACCTCCCCAGGAGCACAATGTTTGAAATGAGCAGCAAGAACTGACAGAAATCACGTCAGCACAGCCAGAAATTAACACTGCAGACACCGTCAATATGCAGCAAACCATCTCCACCTCAAACCAGGTGCACCCTAAGTGGGGAAAAAACTGGAAACTGAAATCTTTTGTGGTTTCTGTCACTGTGAGAAATACTTCCTTGCCTTTTACCACAGCGATCAAAACTGAGAGGAAAAGAAAAAAAAAAGGTGGTGCTTCAAGGCATTTCAACAATGAAAATATAAGAGAAACCTCAGCCTAAGACCTGTCTTCCTGTCACTCCATCATTGCCCCTTTTTGGTTTGGGGGTTGGTTTTGGTTGCTGGTGGTGGTTTTTTGGTTTGGGTTTTTTTTTTTAAGGTGCCTCTTGCTTTTCCTCAGGCACTGACAACACAGCACAGCACTTCACCAGCAGGCTACAAGCTCTGGTGGGCAAGATCTCCTCCTACTACTAAGGGCACAAAACCATTTTTTTAGTATGACAGGAGATAATCTGAATTCACCATTTCTTCTGTCAACACGTGCAAGCAGCAGAGTTTACAGCAACTTCTTAATGACCCCCAAGTACTCACAGGCTCTTGTAAATACATTACTCAGCCAACAGTATCCCTTAATCACAAGAAATTTTTGTACAAAATATTCTCTCCCCACTCAGAAAAAAAGACAAATTACTACTTTGTACCAGATGGCAATGTCCAAAACCTTGTATTTCTTATTAACAAGTTCATCATTGATCAGCACTGTTATTCTTCACCTCAGTTTTCTGTTCTAGGCTTCAACAAAGTAACTGTCACTAGATGTAGTGACAAGGAAAATTGAACAGTTTCTGCAAGGTGGAAACTCCCTCCACACACTCAGAATTTTGGAGATTTGGGAAAGGCCTCTCACTAAGTCAATCATTAATGCTGGTGAATGTAAGAACTCCATACAAGAGGAGCAACACAGACAAAACCCCTGCAAGCAGGAGTTACACCAAGGAGAGAGAACACAGGTTACCTGTCCCAGCTGAGGGTGGACAATGTCCTGTATCCAGTGAAAAGCACCCAGCAAACATTATCTACAACCAGGAGTGTTGCTTATCCAAAAATAACCACCTCGTACTTTTTTTCCTTTTAATCTGAGGCCGAATCTTACTTAACTGTATATTTTAGAAAAGCAGAAAGGATTCTTGAGCAACTTGGAATTATTTCTGAAGTGAAATCCTTAGATCCAGTGGGATCTTCTTAACCCAGATCTATCCTATAGCGACAACCTATTTTGAAACAGCTGCTTCTGTGGGACTGCTTTAGGGAAGCATGAGAGTGAGGGACACCTTCCCTCATCTCCAAGATGAGGAAGGAACAGGAACTGCCACAGCATCTCCAAAAGAGCAGAAACGTCAAGCCCTCGATTTTACCTTTCACCCCAGGAACAGCAAAGCATTAATTGTGAAGGATTCAGGGTGAGAAGGAAAGCCCTGGCCTTTTATTTAACAAATATCACCAGGCACCAGTGTTGGTACTGGAGCCCTCCAACTTGGGCACACACAGCCTCCCCTCACTTGTGCAAAGTGTTTGTTTTCAGCTGCACCTTAATGGCTTGTCAACAGATCCATCACATCTGCTTCAGATTTCATTTCAAGATGCTACAGTATTTAAGACACAAAGCAGGATATATCTGAGACACGAGCAATGCTGTGTCACAGTACCCATAAAAACTGTAAATTAAGTTTAAATTTGGGGGCTACCTAGACGTGAACATCAAACTCATTGCTGAAGAAGGATGGATACAAATTCCTGCGAGTCTCAGCTTGCAACTGATTACCCATCCCTCTAAACTCCTCTAACACAGCACAGTAACCCACCTGCACACAGAACACCACTGTGTTTCCATCTGAAGACCCAGATTCTTACGGCTGCACAGGTGATCTGCACCTCTGAAGGCAACACCAAACACCGCACACATCTCCTCACCCAACACACAACTCGTGCGTTCTCACTGCCTCGTCCCCCTCCACAACCACCACCAGCCCTGCCCAAGGGGAAACTCTGTGGTTTAGGAGCCGCAGGCCAATTTTTCCACAGACGTTCACCCAAGGCCCAGGAGTTCACCGACACCACCGAAAAGCACCAACTCCACGGGCGGGTTTTCCCGTGCTAAGGAAGGCCGGCACACTCTTGAGAATCGTTTCCTCGAGACAAATTTCACGCGCCCCTGTGCGTGCCCGCCTTCACAACCAGGAATTTCAGCCACTTAGTTCCTGGTTGTGTCAAAACCCATTTTGACAGCGAACGCATCACGAAATCAAACAAAGGGCAGCCAATGAGGCGGCCGCCCCGCACGGCTCGGGAGCGGCCCCGAGCGCCGGGCTGAGGCGGGGATGGCTCCCGCCG
>VZRZ01006287.1:300037-341465 GCA_013398175.1 Climacteris rufus | reverse complement strand
GCCCGCAGCCCCCCGGCCCCACTCGTGCTCCCCACTCCCTTTGCCCGTATCCCCCCGGCCCCGCCGCCCCTCCCGCTGTCAGCCCGCAGGGTGCGCGGGGCGCTGTCGGGGGACGGGGCGCTTCCAGGGACTTGTCCCAGCGCCAGGGTTTGGGATCCGGGGCGAACCCCTCCGCTCGCCGCGGGAACGGGCAGGGGGATGCCGGAGCTCGGCCCCCGCACGGGGAAATGCAAAGCCAAGGGCATCGCCCGATCCAGGCTGCAGCGGAACCTGTGGCCCCTGCGCCTTTCCAGCCGTGCCCACTCTTGTGTGAGGTCTCCCACCGCTGTGAGCTGCAGTCCCTCAGCCGGGTTCCCCCACAGGTGGCTGGAGCAGCTGGAAGACGGTCCTATCCTGCTGCCCTGGTGAGATGTGGTCCCTCCTCGCCTTGGTGCAGCTTTCCAGGCACAGAGTCTTCCCACCCATCCCAAAGGTTTACACCTCAGCCTGCACACATGAAAAAAGTCCTTGCGGAGTGTGGTCTCTTTTGTCTCTCCCTGATGCACCAGAAGGAATTACATTTCCAAAAGAATTAGGTGCCCATCGGTTTCATTTGGCAGGAAGAGGGCTGCTTTTCATGTGGCTCACTCAAAAGGAGGGAAGAAACTGAGAACTGACTTGCTTAATATCTGAGAAGGGAAACCAAGGAGAAAAAGCAGAAACTTTCTTGTCATCCAAGGTTTAACCAAGCCGATGGCTAAAGCAAAAGCTGTCTCTCATTATTTTTTTCCAGCGAGGGAACTGCAGACCTGTCCATGGGTGCTTTGTAATGCTCACCTGTAGCACCTTGAACTCTGGTCCTTCACAGCTTGCAGCATCTTCACTTCCTAGGCAATGGCTGCTCACTAGAAGTAGGACACAACACGTGCAATTCCATAGTGTTGTTCATCTAGTTTTCTTTAAGCCACCCAGCTGCTGAAAGATATTCAAATACAAAATCTCACCCAAGACGTTAAGCAGGTATCTTGAAAATTATGGTAATGGCAGAAGTGAGACTCCAAGATGCTTGTGGGAAATCTCAATGGCACATGATGCTGGTACCTTTGAGGATTACCTGCAGGAGCTTTTGTTTTACAAAAATGTCACCCCTCACTTGCAGATCTTGATTATTTCCTCCCTTTTCTTTATTTGGGAATTACTTATACCTCATGTAAGGTGCATCTTGAGCAGGAAGTTCTTCATTATGTTCCTCAAACTCTGGTCTTCACTTATCTACTTCAATTTTGGTGTTTGAGCAGGCAGTTCCTGTTCCATCTCTGTTTTTACCCTTAGGTGTTTCAATTGCACATGAATGCAAAATATACCACTACTTGACTGTTAGTAGTCCCATTTGCCTCCTGCGTTACCTTATACACCAATAGAATTACTTACCGTATGTTGAACTCTGGTAATATTGGTTTTTTGGATACTTTTCCCTCAGCTTTATCATAATGCAGTTACAGTGTGTGTCTCTTATTTTTATTTAGTATTTAATTTATGCTCTATTGGCATTAAAGTAGCAATTATCTTGATTAAATCAGCTTTGTTTAAAGCTGAGATTACTGGCAAAATGCTTAGTTTCACCACTGACAGTATGCAGGGTTTTTCCTATTACTAAACACCAGGGTCCATTTGGTCAGAATTTGTACATTACTGTGTTTCCACTTCTACCATAAAGTCTGACCCTATAATCCAGAGACTTCCAGAAACAGGAAAGAAAAGTCAGTGTTTTGCAGTGTTGTGCAAAATGACACTGATGATGTTGTGGCAAAAATACCAAACACTTAATGAAAGAGAAATGCTTGATTACAGCTTTTAATTCTTATTTTCTGACTCACTTGATGCTTTGATAAAAGACATGGTGAATGGTTTATCTCTGAAAAGTTTTATGACCAGAGTCCACCCTTGAAAGTTTCCAAAAGCCAAATGGATAAATCCCTGGTCACCCTGGTCTGATGTCAGAGCTCGCCCTGCTCTGTGCAGGAGGTTGGGCTAGAGACCTCCTGAGGCCTCTTCCAGCCTCCCTCACCCTGTGCCCCAAAGGATCACAGAGCTCCAAATGGAGTGACCCTTTTTGTTACAGATCAAATGTCTGTTTAAGAAATTGCTGTTTGGTCACTTTCTAAAATGATTCCAAAACTGCATCCCTCATGTTCCCAAAGATTTCAGGTTCTGCTGATCAGGATCTTGGCTGATAATTTTCACTTCTGAACCATTTTTGCTTGGCAGATGGCAGAGCTAAGACTTGGTCTCAGATCTAAAACTGTGAGACTAAGCCACACTGCAGATTTGTACCTCAGGCTGTGGTCAGATGATTCTCCTGCAAATAGTCAGTGAAACTGTCCTTCAGATTTAGGACTTTTAAGACAGCTACAAGTGATACTACCACATTACTCTCTCAAGTGCTTTAATCTGACTGGACTTTCTGTCATCCACCTTTCAGGAAACTTTTGAGCTTTTCTCTTTGATGGATTTTCCCCATGTCATCTTAATGGAAATTCACCAGAGCTGCAACAAATACTCTCACTGAAAAAGGAATTCAACTCCTTTATGATTAGGAAGTGAAATGGTGAATGCAGAAAGCTGATCTGAAATTTCTTCCACATTTTTGTAGGAAACATTTTTTTTACTTTCTTTGAATGATGTGTAAGGACAGAAAATCACCCTGGGACCCAATAAAGCAGGATTATTTAAGTAGCTAAAAAGCGTCTGTATTTAAGACCAGAGATCTGGAAACCTCAATAAAACATGAAAATGTTTCTTCATCATATCAGGCCTTTTCTCAGAGGGAAATAGTGAAAATTCATTACTTTTGCATTCATTGGTTTAGTCGCAGTGCACCTCCTTTGTCAGTGGAGCTACTTTTGATATAAACGTGGGAAAGTTCGGCCCAGACTCAACTTCACCTTAACAGTAAGATCTGAAGTGAAACCCCTGTATAAATAGGGTTTTTTCTGCAATTTGTCCATTTGATTCTAAGGTGCATAACATGAGAAAAACCCTGGAAAATCAGAAAGTTTTCATTTTAAATCTGATCTAGAAATAGCCTCTGCATCTTAGGTACTATGACAAAACCAACGTGGCATCTTCATCCACCAACATTTTTATAGGTCATTTTGAGGAAATGTGCTTTTCTCACATCTCTCACAGAATGAGATATAGGGAAAAAAAATAAAGCCTCATAGATATTCTATTCTTTGTGGATTCCAGTGCTCTGAGGCTGACTTTCTTTATCTGAGAAGGAACACAGGCTACAATGCTTACATCCTATTCACAATACTTTATTTAAAGCCATGTTGATAAGAGAGTTGGAGAATTTATTTTATCAAATAAAACCCATTCAATGCATTTGATGCTGGCTCTCCTTCTCACTCACCAAACAAGCTTAGGAACAGTCCTTCTGAATAGAACGAAAGAATTAATTTCACACAGTATTAGCTGGCTGCAGAGCACAGACATTCATTTTTTCAATATTTTGAAAGAAAAATCTTTTAGGGATGTAAGACCACAGACAAATACAACAGCTGTTTTACTAAGAGTCAGTCCTAAGAGTATCAGGATTTCACTTCCTCTCCTTAATTTAAGGTTACTTTTTATTGTCTCCAATAAAAGTATTTGTGTTTTCAAAATACAACAAATGTCGTTTTTCTTCTCAGTCATATCCTTTTGTGAGGATCCCATCTTCTTCCTGTCAACTTGATGCCTCAAACCTATCTCAGCCTTCTCTCCAGCCTAATTTCAAGGCTGTGTTCATTAAGACCAGGCTAAGTCATACTAGTCTTCTGCTCTGAATTCCCCCCATGCTCTGCATCCCACCAGACCCAGGTCCCCAACAGATTGTTTTGTCATGTGACTTAGGTCTTCTTCCCTTCACTGGTCTGAGCTGAGCATCAGGGAAGTCTGATTTGCACTTTCTGTCAAGCATCCAGGAAAGCCGATGCTTTTCACTAGAAGTGCTGAGGAGGAACCCAACCCAAATGCTTGAGATCATTCAGGCTGGAAGAACCTCAGGAGGTTTCTAGCCCAACCTCCTACTCAAGCAGGGTCAGCTCTGAGATCACACCTGGTTGCTCAGAGCTTTGTCATGTCTTGATCTCCTGCAGGAATTCGGATTGCACAGCCTTACTAGGCAACCTGTTCTGATAGCTGACTGTTCTCACAGGGATAAAGATTTTCTTTATATTCAGTCTGAACTTTTCTTGTTTCAATTTATGCCTGTTGCTTTTCATCCTCTTGCCACACCTCACTGTGAAGATCTTGGTTACATCTTGATAACATCCCCAAGAAATTGGAAAGCTGTTGCCAGGTCCTCCTATACCCATCTCTTCTCCAGGCTGAACAAGTCCACCTCCCTCAGCCTCTCTTTAGAGGTTAAGTGTTTCAGCCCCTGACCATCCTGGTGGTCTGATGAACCCTGATGAACCCAGAAATGACTCTGGTCATTTCTGCTGAACTCCCTCCAATTTATATCAGTCTTGTAGTGAGGCCCCAGATGTGCTCTAATGAGTGCCAAGAAAAGGAGATAACTGCTGAGGCAGAGATCATCTGCACTACTTGCTTTGTTATCAACTTATAAAATTCAAGAGCAAGGGGATTGGTGATATCCCAAATGAAATGGTTGAGTGTTACACTGTGCAAACCTAATGGAAGTCAAAAACACCTTTAGTAATAGTAAATCTATTCCATAAGAGTATTTAGTATTACAACATTAAGAAAAAAAAAACCACAAAAAACCAGAGAATTACAGCAAGGAATCTTTTTTTCTTCCTAAGTGGTTCAATTTTGAGAATTTCATTGCTCAAGCCAAGCTGCATGTCTCTTCTGAAAAATCCTTACTCCTACTATCCTAAAACTTTGACCAAGTGTTTACAGCTTCTTGTCTTGTCTTAAAAGGAAGTCTAGGTTTGTCTTCCAGGGAAGAAATTGGAGAGAAAGAAAAAGTAAATACACTGTTAAATAAATTTAAGATCTGAGGATCACTAATTCTTCAAGAGATTAGAATAATGACAGAGCAGCTGCTGTTAAAAAGTTAATATTTGCTAGCTCTTACTGCATGAGGGTGCTTAAGCCATCTTTGTTAATATAAATGGGAGAGTTTGAAAAGAGGGAAATGATGTTATCTCAGACAACATCCTCTGTTTCCTGAGGAAAAAAGTGAGTATGATAGAAAACACTGAATTTTAGAATTATTTATTTTTGGAGTAATTTCTTTTTTGTAACTCTTACTTGCATTTTGGTGGGCTGCTACCAACCTGCTCTCCACCTTATTTCTTTGACACCATGTTCATTCACTTCTCATCCCTCACAGTTTAATGCAGGACTTAACAATTTCACATGCTCAGGGAATGTGCAATGGGATAGCTGAACACTGTTGTCTTTGAGAAAAGACTTCCTGATGCGTTCCTGTCACACCAACAGGAGTTTATTCATCGAGTACCAACTCCATCCTGGGGGAGCTCAACACATCTGATGTCTCCTGACACTACAGAGACACTAAACGCACATGTATGTGCTTTGACACTTAGTTCTTAGAAAAAAGTGTAATTTGTTAGGTTCATCAGGGATTTGATTTGAGACACATCAGCTCTGGACAGCTGCCTGGAACTCAGTCAACTCCCCATTATCCCTCAGTGGATTATTCATCTTCAAAGAGACCATAGGGTCAGTTGAGAGATCCCCAGCTTGCTTTCATGTAGTCCATGACAAACCCAAGAGCTTACAGGCTCATGTGGGGCAGTGCCTTCATGTTGTTATGCTGGTACCTCACCTGGCCTGGGCAGAACCTTCTGAGCTCTTACAAAAGCAGATTGGATGGGGAGGGCTCATACTCAGATCCATAGCTTTAATGAATGTGCTGTATTTTGACTTTGTTAGGTATAAGTACCAAAATGACTTCATACATGAGTCCCTGTCCATACTGAGCACAAGGTTTCCTCCTCAGCAAAGCAGCAGACAAACTCTGCAGAGCAGCCTGGACATGAAGCAACATTTACAGCTGCAGGAGGACAAAATCTGGAAGATTTCTACTAGAAGGATGGATTCCACCTTAAAACTTCTTGTTTTTTCACATTTCCAGCTTTTAAACTCCATTAATAAAAGCTAAAAATATACAGAATTCAAATGATTACTCTTCCATGAATGAAACTGAAGTTGCTAGGGGATTCAGAGTAGGAGGGAAAGCATTCAGAATATAATTTCTGCATCATGTCTGGGCATATGAAATTTAAATTCATGGGGATGCTAGGAAAATCTGGGCAGAATCATTAGACTCACTAGTAGTAACAGGAAAATGCTAATAGGAAGCATTATGACACTTTGTTTTTCAGGCAAGTACCACTTCTGGTTAATCAGAGCTAAAGTTTTTTATATTTCAAAAACTACAAGTCCTGCTGTAGAATGATGTGCACCTCATTAATCTCTTCTAGCAAGTATCCTCCCCCTTAAATACACTTTGGATTTCCATCTGAACTTCACTAATTCCAGTGCCTAACAAATGAATCCCACTGTCTTTGCTAAATTAAGAATATCCCGTCCTACCAAGCTTCTCCCAGACTGCTGACCTTTAGAAACAAATGCATAAAACCACACAAAAACCTAACTAAAATATAGCATGCTGAAGGCAACATATGTGCTAAGGCTTTATTTTCATTAACACTGAAATGAAAATATAGACAGACTTGTGGTAAACATTTGAAAGTTTGTTATGCAACACATTTTATCCTCTAAAACAAGTTTAATTTTATTTCAATACCATTCTGACAGTTGCAATTTTTAATCACAATTATGTTGAGAAGGCAAGAAGCATCAAAGTCTCCTTCACTCAAGTATTCACTCCTGACAGTGATTCTAGCCAAGTTGGAAAGGTATCAAAACCACAAGTCCTAGAACCAAGAAGAATCTCACATGTTGCCAGGAAAATGCCAAGCACTAAGAGCCAAACAATCTCATCCCATCGAAACCAACAGAAGTCCTGCCCTGAAGCCACAGCTGCAGCCAGGGTCTAGCCATAAATATTCCTTCAAGGTGCAACACCACTGTGAGTCAAGCTCTGCTGATATAAAATAGCCCAGTTCCCACTTAAGCCAAGTAGAAAACCTGGACCCACAAATTAACCTCCTGTTTAACACAAGCCCTGGTGATGGCATGCTGCTCAGAAGGCATTCTGCCTTTGCTATATGTTGTTTCACTATTCCAATGCATTAGTCTTGCAGATAACTTATTTTGTGAATATCAATGGATTTCTATTTAATTTGTGGAGCTGTATAGGATCTTTTAGGTAGATAATTTAATGCTTGCCAACTTCCATTAATTTTTAACTAGGCTTTCTAGCCTGGAAGACATACTGAAACATTCTCATTTCAGATCAGGTGGGTCTATCTTTTGATTAAAGAGCCAATTTTTTTTCTTTCATTGTGATACGGATGATTAAATTTCTCTGCTAATTATCTGTATCACCTCAGAACACCCTGTGCCTGACATAAAATATTTCAACAAGATAAGACTACGTTTAATTGCCATAGTCCTTTTTTTAACGACAAGAGGTTGATATAAGCCTGTCAGTTCACTTTGAGTTCTTCTCCACCTTGAGGGCAAAGCTAATGCTTCTTGCTTTTGGGTGATGTTCCTACAACACCAGCAGGTATATTTTTCTCTACTTTGCAGTCAACTTACAGTGGAATTTCAGTACAGTGGGTGACCAAGTATTGCTACATAGGCATTGTAGCACACTGTTTATTCTTCTCAGGTTAATTTAGTAAGTTAATTTCTTAATTATTTAAGACTGCGTACCTGAGTTTCTTTCCTTTTGAACAAATGGATATCATGCCTACAAGTAATCTGTGTTGTCTATTGGTGTGAACCAACTGTTAGGATGATGTTTTGGAGTTTTCCAAAGTCAAGGATTTACTTTATCTATTGTTCCAATCACTTAATTTTCATTATTTGAGTTTATGAAACTGTGAACTCTCTAGAGCAGGGCCTGAATTTTATCACATTTATAAAATGTTGGAGCAAACAAGGCCCTGACTTCTATCCAATAATATAAAATATTACAATAGAATAGTTGCTTTTCCAGTGTTAGTAAGATGGGTCCAGACCAAGAGTTTATTTCTGGATGCCTAAAATATTTAGGAAGAATAGTTAAGGATCTAATTACTTTTGTCAGCTTTCAGCTCTAAATCAAGGTATTTAGAATGCAAATGATAATTTAATCAGCATTTTGCCTTCAGTTAAAGACAGAGCTGCCTAATAGAGAGGTAGAACTTTTCCTAGTGGAATCAAAAGGAACTTTGGAAAAGTTATTTTTCATTTTTCTAGGTATCAGTTCGGGTTTCCAGCCTTAGAGTTGAAGGACCAAAGTTTAAAACCTGCCTTGGACTCTATTTTTGTGCAGCTCTATTTGAGCTGGAATCATAAATCAATACATCCTCTCAACAGCTTTCTAATGCACCCTATTGTGTCTAATTTAGACACAGTCGTTTAAATGTGGAGAAACAGCTAAGTGAGGAAAAGGGTGTTCATTGCAACTAATGCCTGGAAAGCAGCAAAGAACAAGCTCCAGAAGTCCCATCAAAAAGAATAAGGATTGTGCCATCCTTACTTACAAAGACACATAGATATAAACAGATAAACCAAATCCACCGACTGTAATGGGTTTCAGGAAATTCAGCTATTGATGCTCACTATGGGGAGGTGAGTGGAATCTCTGGAGAATCTTATTTAACTTAGGCAGATCCAGCATGTCCAAATAGATGAATAAAAAAATTGTTTTGCTCCAATAAAGGGATGCAGAGAGTAGCTTACTGGGATATTCCATTGAAAGATATCAGAAAAAATATCCCTGTCTCAAAACTTGGTCCCTCCCTCTCTCTGTCTCAGTGGAGTGACTGCCCACGCACCTCACCTGGCTCCTGAGTTGCCACTCTGCTTGGAAGGAGCACCAAAGCTTGAGCCATCCCTTTGAAGCAAAAGACTTCGTGCCTGGAGCCTGGGAAAAGAGGGCCTATGCTGTGTCCTGATCACTGGGTTACCATTACAGCTCCTTTGATGTGACCCAGGGGACAATAATTTCCGTCTTTTGGGTGCTACCATCTCCAGCAAGCACATTCCCTGGCTGATCCCAAAACCAAGGGATTTTAAAGATGTGTTTGCCAGAGCAGCAGTGAGCGAGGGATCCTGGCCAAGGCTGCTGGCAGGACTTTGAGCTGCAAACTCGACAGACAAGCAAAGGCCAGGGCCATGATGAAATGCAGGATGCTTGTCTGGAACTCAGTGTGGAGTCTCTCTGTGATTTCAGTGGGCTTTCATTATCTATTTTGTTTTCTATTTCAGTCTTAGTTGTTCTCTTTCTTTTTTTTCTGAGAAAGGAATAGAGTTCAGTGGTTGGTTTGGCAAGAGGCTATGTACATATAATATTTTTGAATAACAAAATATAATTAGAAAATGTAAATATAACTTAATTCTATTACTGCACTGAACAATAAAACGACCACAACACAGCCTACTCTGGTTCTCTGAAAATTCATCATCCAAATTACACACCACATCTCCATTAGACTGCCCTTTTCCACAGAATTCATCTTGCCTTGTTGTGGTTGAAAAACAAAACCAATTTATTAAATACCAATACAAATGAAGCAATGAAGTTCAGTGTTTGGAATACAACACGAGGAAGTATTTTGCTGATTAAAATCTTCTCTTACAGATAAGAATAGAATTTTATGCTGAAATTTTTAAAGGAAAAATTATTCTTCATGAGTGATTTTGTTTTGAAATGCAGCTGGTTTACATCATGGGAGTTCTTAAGACATTAACTCTTTCTACAGGACAGATCCTTGTTTAACTGATCTTGGCTTTCAACTATTGTATTTTTTCCCAGGTGAATTATGCATATCATGGATATGGACAATGTGACTTGCACAAGGAATGGTAACCAGAAACAACAAGGGCATGAAAAGCCAAAGCCTGGTTACAACAAAAACTTCTTCCTACACAAACAAGGAGCAAATGTGACCGTTTCTGTCGGAATTCTGGCCATGGAAACTTTTATTTATCAAAACCTGCAAACTGCATCTAAAAACTGCTTAGTTTTCAAATATTTGATTAAGAATTTACTAAGCCATTCGTTTCCAGGGAAGCTGAGTCCTGTAAACCCCCAATAACTGGTGCACCAAGTGCAGTTGTACAGAGTGCTAAAAAAAAATCAGGATACCATTTCTAACAAACTAAGCTAAAATATATTTAAAACGAAAGACTTTTTGTAACCAAAACTGGCATATTTTATGTAAGAAAATTTATTGACTTCTGTGATAGCTATCTGCAAGATGTTTTAAGAACTGAACCCATCTCAATTTTCGTTTATAAAGTTAAAAAAAAAAAAGCATTATTCAAATGGAATCACTGATTCCAAAGATGAATTAGTGGCAAATTCAAAATGCAAACACATTTTAACAAATCCATTAAAAAGGAAAGGACACAGAGATCAGATCAAGCACAGAGCAAAACGGGTAGAGACAGAATAACATTACCATGGTAGTTTTTAAATGGAAACACACAGAGCAAAAGGAATTAGGGTCAATGTGAGACTTGGAGGTCTAAAGCAGGACATAGGTGGAATTTAGACTTTTGGGTCTCCAGGTGAAATCATAAGAATTTCAACTCAGCCCTCACCTCACTCTGGTACCTCTTCAGCTCCTCTTGGCACTGGGGTTTGTGACCTGCAAAGTTGTCCTGGGTTCACACAGACCTGGGCTCCTTCACACAAGTGCCCCGAGTTTGAGTAGCCACGGTGCTCCACAGCTCGTTTGTGTGCTTGGGCTGCCTGCAAACCAACATCCAGCACCCATTCCACAGCTTAGGGCAAGGCATCCTCTCCTCAGCCCTTCCCACAAGGAAAGAGGTGGGTCCTCTAGGGCCAAGAGCTAGAAGACACATGGAGATACCCTGAAAAGTTGAGGAGGAGAGCTTGGAAGAGTTTTTATGGAGGAAATTATATTATTTTCTCATTATTTCTTTTTAGTTTCATCAATACTTTACTGAGGGACAAAATTTATATTCCCATGTCTGCCACTGTATTTAGAAGTGGATTGAGATCTTAACCTTAGGAAGTCACTCATTCTCTTTTGTCTCCCATTCAGTTCCACACAAATCCTTACTACCTTCTTGAAATTCAAGTGTTCAGTGTTTTTACAGAATGCAAAGAAAATAACTTCTGAACTCACAACAGGTCTTACAAATCTGGACCAAAATCAGAGTGGAGAAGTTTGATGCAATTCCAAATGCTGCATGAGATTGGCCACTACAGTTTTTATGCCTTACTTCCTCTTAAAATAATTGCTTTTTTTTTTAATTAAATAAAAAGTATGCACTTTTTGGTACAAGAGATACAACTTTTCCCTAGCCAGCTGTAACATGAAGTCTGTTAAAGCAGTTGCTCTGGTACTATTTAGCTCTTTGTAAGAGAACTTGAAATCAAAGGTGCCTATGAGACAGGAGCTTGGAATATATCTTGTGGTGCTCTCTTTTTCCTGATGTTCCTCAGGCTGCTCTTGCCTGTGCAATAAATATCTATTCTGGTTTCAGCTGACTCTGACTTCTGTGTGAATTTATGTGTCTATGAAGTGAATAAATTAGATGTGAGCTGAGATGATGGAACGTAAGAGAAATTATTTTCTTTCCTTTATAGCTCCCACAAATTAATTCTAGTGCCACAGCTATTGTTTTTAAAATTAAAAATGGAAGACTACCAGTTGAATTAACACAGTATCTCTGTACTACTTAGAGAACTGAATTCAGAGACAGGTTCCTGCACAAATAAAATGGACATAGGTGTTAATTCCTTTTTCATGTGCATTACAGAAAAATGGAGTGGTTCTGAGTCCTGTATGAGAGATGCTGCACAACCCCCTGATTGTTTCTGTGCCACATGCTCATGATTCAAGTCCCCTTCTCTTCTTTCTCTCCCCATCTACTCCCAAACCCTTTTAAATGGTTTATCTTTGAAAGCAATCAACCTACCCTTCACATTTGCTTTCATTTTCCCAAATTATTTCCCATTGCTTATGTCCACGTTCTCTATCAAAAGTATGATTTTATTGAAGTAGCTTAGAGCTCAATTCTCAGGCCTATGCTAACAGCAAACATTTGTGCAATTGTCTACCAGGTTTGGGTTATAATGAAGTGGGAATCTGAATGTTGCCCCACATTGCACAGCTCCAGCCTCTAAATGTAGAAGGAACTGAAATGCCATGACATTTTTATGAATACAGAAGCAATTAAGTAATGGACATAAGTTTGTAAATCTTATTAATTACAGAGGATTGATGCAGCACACAAGAAAGATGGTTCAATGCAGATTTGTCATGTCTGCTGATATTGCTCCATGGCCTCAGGCAAGACATGGGCTAGTTCTTGTAGTGTCTGTAAAGGGCTCTCTTGACTTCCACAGGGCTGAGAGCCAGGGAGCAGGAAAAGCAGGGCTGCTCCTCAAGGGAGAAGGAGCCAGGAGACAAAGGGCAGCACCCTGCAGACCTGAGCAGGGCTGTGGTGGTAAGAGCTCCATCCAAGGTGTAACAGTGGGTCAGATCCAGGTCTCTAGTTCCAGTAGGAGACCAGTCTGAGACAAGCTACCAACATGGAAGGTTTGGGGAGTGCATCCAGGGAGGGCAGTCAGTGCCAGGACAGCAGGAGGCAGGGCTGGGCTCAGGGACACCTGCAATGTAGTTCAGGCAAGCCTTGAACACCTGAAACCAAGCTTAAACAGAGATCCTGAACATAAGCAGAGAGTGTGGACACAGGTCCATGATCATGATGATGATGTTCAGGGCAATTCATGCCTATTAGTGCACTCACAACTCTGGTGTTAAGTGCCAATAACCTTTGAGGACACAGATCTCAACTCTACTGTGCACCAGCCCATGGAAAAATTAGGACATTACTAGTTCTATTCCAGGATTATCGTTACAAAACACATTGTGATGTTCAGGATTTGTCCTAATAATATAACTTAGAAGCCAAAAGTAAAGTCGAGAAAAGAGCTTGGCCAGCAATATTGCAACTGTTCAGGTCTTAACCTGCAGTCTCTGTTCTTGAATATTCACTAATGATGTGGAAAAGAATTATGTCCAATGACGGAATTTTCAGGTCTGCTTGCACCCAGCAGTTCCCATCCAGGAGTCACTGGGCAGGGTCAGCACACCCACCGTGCTGTCTGCCATACCCAGCCTTGCTCACACTTACAAAGCAGAGCTGTAGCATCTTCCCCATGGAGGAGTTCTGTGCCACCCAAAGAGTCCTGAAATCTCAAATTTTAGGAAACATGGGATTCGGGATGGGACCTCCATGCAGTTCTGCTTCACCACAGAGGGGCTGGTTCAGAATGACTGAAAAAAAACCCAACCCCTAAATCACTCCTTACTGAGCAGAGCAATTCTCTGTGCAATTACACCTCCTGACTCGAGGAGTTTGCATGAGTTGCTGCCTTCAGATACATTTCCAGAGCAACCAGAATTTGTCCAGCCTAAGACACCACAACACAAAGTTCCCTCAGAGACTGAGAGAGTGGCTGGGACCTACAAGACATCAATTACTGTGACAAATGCCATACTTTGACTTCTCATAAGGACATTCTGAAATCAAAGGCTGATGAGGTAGACTCCTCTAGACTTTGAGAGAAGCCTCCATGGTCAGAGCATTCAGTGTGCTCTCCAGTCCTCCTTTTCTGCCTACCCATTTTTCAAATATCCAAATGGTTGGGGTTTTGTTCTGTTTTGTTTTTTTTGTTTTTTTTTTTGGTGTGTGTGTGTTCTGTTTTTTTTTGTTTTGTTTTAATTTCTTCTCAATCACAAACACCTGACTCTCCTCTGCCTGTTTTGGAGGTGCTGCCCCTGAAATGAACTGTAGAGCCATGGGCACAGTAATTTATCATACACCTTTCACCACTGATCATTTGTTGCTTACCCCATTTCTCCCAGGGACTTACTTTAACTTCAAAATTGATGGTGAAACAAATAGACAAATAAATCAGCCAGCCAGAAATATATTCCCTTCTATTACTTGATGCTCTAAGATATGCTGGTTTCCTCCTCTCCTCCAAATTTAGTTTTGACTGGTTGGCAGCTCAGATAATATTCAATCTCCATGCCTCTTTCAGGTTATCTGTATATAAAACCAGCACAAAAACAGCAACCTGCTGGCTCTGGAAAATATAGTGCTATTGGAAAGAGCTTTTTGAGTTTCAGGGATTTTCACTACAACCTTCTAGCACATCAGGGTGTGGATGAAGAACTTCATAGCAAAAAAAACCTGAGCCCTGTCAGCACAACAGCTCTCAGCAGCTTTCTGGTTCACACTGCTGGGGCTCCAGGGAAGACTAAAGGAGAGCTGTAACAGGAACCCTACAAATGCCATCAGCTGCTCATTCTTTTGGCACTGCCACAGGGACAGACAATAGTGCTTCACTGTGCTGTCTGGTGCTTTTTCAGTACCAATAATATCTGGACACAGAGACAGAACAAAGATCTGTTGAGCATTGTCCTGTCAGCTATTGATTTATTTTTTGGAACTAACACATTTTTGACATAGTATTTTCAATAAACAGAGCCTGGCAGTCCTAAAAATTATGAGCAAGGACAGAAATGGGCTTGGTGAGGCCAAGAAACCTTCATTACCAGCGCACACAACAGAGCAAAACAACAAAGGAGAAATTACATTAAAAATTAGACAGATCTTCAGCCAGCACAAGCCAACACAATTCTGTTCAGGTCAGAGAACTTACACTGATTTACATTAGATAAGCACCTGGCCTCGCACACCTTATGATTCACTGCAGCAGAATTAACTTTAATGGTATGACCTCATAACTCTGGGATCACTCTTGTAGAGCTGATGTCAAATACAGTCTGTCATGGATGTGACATGTTTGTAACTCTTATTTAAAGCACAAAACCAAACGAGCCTTGAAATCCCAGTACATACTTAGAATTAGGATGCAGCATCACTTCATGCCTTGACTGCAAGTAGCTGCATCCACACTAAAGGCCTTCAGTAAATCTGTGGCAGGCAGCCTGACTGGCAGAGAAAGAGCAAGAGCCCTCAGGGGCTGTCTCCTGGCTGTGAATACAACTTGCTGGAGACCCCAGGCATTTCTAGAAACAAGCTGTCAGAGGGAAAAGAGCAAATCTGTTTGTGCAAATGGTTCCTGCCAATCAGTTGTTAGTTTATTCCTGATGTTCAGAATTACTCCCACTGCAAAAACTTTTCATCCAAAGAAAAAAACACCAAAACAAAAGTAGCCCTGGGTAGAGACATTTTTTAAAAGAACAGCTCTTAAAAACATAATTCAGGGAGCAGTTCACAGAGCAAAGATGACTGACTGGAAAGATGACACAAGTCTTGAGAATGAAGTGTGTGTGTTATTTCATGTAATGGGAAAACTTCCTTTGGAATAACAAGAACATAACATATCTAGCTAGTCATAAAGCCAGTGATGTAATTTTGCAATCCAGTAGAGGGCAAACTTAGCCTATGTATTCTCAAAGTGCTCCTAAGACAGTCCATGGCAGATGTTCAGACATGTTTATCTTTCATTTGATAACATTAAGATATGTAGCAACCTACAGCACCAGAAATTATGAAGCTACTTCAGTCATGCCTGTCATTCAGTGGCTTTTCAGACAAGTCAATGTTTATCACAAAATCAACAAACTGATAAGGAACATAATACACTTTGAGTATTTTCCATTAACATGCTGTTTTATCCCATTAATTCCAATATTTGATTAAGTGGTACTTACACACCTATTTTCTGGAGTTTGCCCACATACATAACAGATAAATGAATTGAAATGAATGAAATCCTTGCTCTTAATAACACACATGAAAACACCAACTTCAAGCAGTTTTGTTTTGAGTTAGCTGCTGTCTAAAAGAGGAACATTTCTTTCAAATGTGGGGTTCTGGACTGCATGAAGGAATGCAAGCATTTTTGGAGAATATTTTCTTGAAGAACCTCTTACCTCTAGCACAAAATAGTGCAGCTGTTATTGGCCATGCACAGTACCCACAACTTTCCCAGCAAAACCTGTCCTGTCCAGATGAACTAAATAGCCCATTTTTCTTTCTCAAAGTCTGTTTCATGTTTGCTTGTTCCCTGTTCCTCTCACAGAACTAATGGCTCACAGTCAACAGGTGGAGCTGCAAGGAGTTCAAACCCAGCTCAAACAACTCTCTACAGGATGAACAGCAAAACTAGTGCCCAGTGGTGGTGCCTATTCCTGCTGGCAACCCTCAGAAGACTGATGAGCAGCACCTCTTTCCCTTACCCCCACAACAAGCTTAACCTCAGAGGCAAGGTGTGGGGACATCATCACTCACAGTGACTGAAAGAAGGAGGGGTCCTGCTCACCCCATCACACAAATGAGATATGGGGGCCAAGTGACTTTTTTTTGTCAATGGTGACTTTTTTTTGATGGTAGAGCCAAAGGAACCAGAGCTTCAGTGCAGTAGGTTCCATCCATGTGTGACAGAGACTGCTCAGGGAGGCTCAGGTGAACTTACTCCCCAAGTAGTCTCATAGCTCAAGACACCTGAGTTTTACTTGCAAAGCTGACACTGGTCTGATGGGTAAATCATGAGTAAAAGGTCTTCTCTATTACTGAAATAAGGCAAATTGACAGCCTGGATAAAGTGCTTAGATGAAAAGCATGATCATGTCTGAATTTTGGGAAATATCACTATTACTGTGAGCAGTCTCACTCAGTGGAGTCTCACTCATTACAGTCTCCCTCTTGCAAAAAGCTGAACAACCTGACTCAGACCAGCCAACGATTATCCAAGTTCTTTGCAATACAGTGACTATCCCATGCTTAAATTTCAGCACATTATTAAACACCCCATGGACTGGAGCCAATGTGCTCAGTAGGACCCAGATTTCTGTTGGCTTTTCAGAAAGCATCAATGATGCCCTCTCTTGGAAGACTCTTATCTTCCCTGGGACCTTGAGGGAGGTAAAGATGGGATACACACACGTATGTAAAGCACACAGATAAACTTTCACAAACACATTTTTTACACTCAAGCAAATTCCAAGGATGGTATGGAAGGGATGTACATCTGAAAATCTCATTTCTGAAAGAACAAAACTAACACAACCCATTTCAGTTGTGATGCTTTCAGCAAATCCATCTCATGGTCTTCCCAGCTGCTGCATCTCCTGATCTAAATGAGCCATGTGTCATTAATTAACCTCTCACTTCACTGATCTTGCTGGGGACACCAACCTGCCTGTCTGAATCTACCATCCCATCCATCAGCACCATAAACTGACACCACTAAGCTACATCCTCTTCCTTCCCCAGAGTTATCAGCACCTGCCTTGCCTCATGTCTCCCACAAAACAAATGCTTTCCTCTGAAGATGGCTAATAGAGACACTAAAAGTCAGAAAGGGAACACAAAGGGAAAAAAAGAGACAAAGAAATGCAAGCAGTACAAACATCTAAATGTTTTTTGCCTTTCCACAGGAGGAAAAGGCCGCTGCAGAACTCAGAAATCAGCCCAGTTTTCTTTTATGCCCTTTCAGTGTGAAGTCTAGCTGGGAACAAAAGTCTAATGAGAAAGTTAATCTCCTAGACACAGAAATGACCCTATATCTATCCATCTGCTCTCCAAGAAAATGTATGTAATGGAGTCAAAACTCTTAATCCCAGAAGAAATGCTGCACCAGAGCAGGAGCTACACAGTCATTTCCCAATGGTTGTTATCTGCAGAATGAAGGACCTCAAAATCTCATATTTTTACATTTTACATATAAAAGTAAGGCTTGACTCTTATTTCACTGTGTTTAGGTAGATTACCAAAGATGTGGCTCTAGAAGAGAGCATTAAGGCACTGGTAAATGGGGGTCACAGGTGGCATTGAAAAAGGAAAGTACCAAGAAAGGTCCTGTGCCAGCAGAACAACAGACACCTTCAGGTAAACACCCTCATGGGTCTGCTGAGAGCTGTGCCATTCCTGCTGGAATGGCAGGAGGAGCAAAAGTTCTCATACCCAGAAACTGCACCACATCCAATACAGCCAACAGTACATTTCTCAAGAAGAAACTTGAATTCTTCTAGCAACATGAATTCCTAGAGAGGCTAACTACTAAATATTGCTAGTGCCTGGACTTTATGCCACATCAAAAAGAATAATATTTGTGGTTTCATACATTCACTAAAAAAAAACTTAGATGGGGTTTGCACAACTTAACATAGTTTCTTATGAAGGAGAAATTCACTATTATTCACTATTTTTTTAAATTGAGTCTGCTTAATCCTTCCTGTGCATCAAACTGTTCTAGACAACCATCTCAGCCCTTTTGTATTTTGCTGTATTATTTTACACACATTAGCAATTCCTGTTGTTGTAAAAACTATGGTCAAGAAAGCTGATACTGAGCAATTAGCGTCTCATTTTAATATTAGACTGAGTTGTCAAAGATCCCAATTTAGAGCACTTCTCAGTGAGTCACATGGAAGCTCTCCATGAGGATCACCAGACACATAAATCACTGTACAGTTCTCTGTCAATCCTTACCCATAGATATTAACTTGCTTCCCTGGCACACAACTCCCTGGAGAAGAGGTAAAAAGGGGAAACATAATTTCAAACTCCACCAAAGAGATGTGGCCACTGGTGAAGAGGCTCCACATCAGGCACCACACACAAAAGAACATCCATCACATCTCCTCTGGTCACCTGGTTCAATGCTGAACCCAGAACTAGTTTCTTCAAGGGATGTCTGTTTTACTTCTGATACTGGGTGAGGTGAACTGGTCATCACAGTATCAACTACTCAAGGAGGAAGTCACTACACTAGGAACTAAGTACAACTTGAGAATGGAGGAGGGAATGATGGGAATCTCTCCCTTAGGAGACAAGACACACAGCCGGAACACACCATTTTTACAGTGACTTTTCAAAAATTACTTTTCCAGCATTAAGGGGCTGAGCATATTTCACTGTCAGAGATCTTAACATTTTAATAGATTTATTTCATTTATGTACTTCAGAGACACACATGACAGGATGATGCTTTCCAAGAAGGCAAGCACTGGATGAATAAGACAGCTATTATAGTGAACTCTGGCTGTGAATTTAATTCTCCTGTTTGACACAGGCACACTTGCTGAACAGTCTGTGCCAGAGAGGCATGTTTAAGCAGGGCGCTAAATCAATATTTACCATAATTTTGAAAGACATGTGAGCACAGCCTGGGAATGAAGACAACACTTGATGAATAACCATCAGTGAAACACGGGGCTCTAAAACTTTCCAGATAATAAACTGCTCACAGGGCACTGGACATCAAAGACAGCTAAATCCATATTATAAGCAGCCAGACCTGGGTAATGCTGTTTCAGCCTTCCCTGCTGTGTTCTCAACTACAAAACTTGTGTACCACAATAATTCACTTGTTATCATTAAATGAACTGTCTGATAGCCTGTGACTCATCTGGGCTGTGTCAGATGCCTTCCCCCAGTCCCAGTACCCTCACTCCTTAGAGACAGTCTTTGAACTGCCCTTTCCAAAATCATCTGCAGTTCTCCACACAGGGAATCACCTGAGAAAGGCACATCTGTAACTGCCAAGCTAGTCTTTGGTATTCAGTGACATCTGGATGGACCTTCTGGTGCCAAAGGCTGTCTGAGCAGGACTGATGTGGATCATTTGGTAGTAAAAATCAAAATCTGAGGAAGCTTATTCCCTCCACAGAATAAGAAAGAGAAAGATCTTGCTCCAAGTTTACTGATGGATGTAGGAAATTCAGAATTTGAAAACAAAAAATTGCTATCTGAGTTTCTCACCAGCACAAACTCTAAAGGGAAATAAAAAGCCCATAATGTTACAGGAAAGTTTCAAGTCCAAAGTATTTTAATTAAATTTTAATTATAAACAGATACACAATGAACAGCAATATGAAATATTTTGACAATGACAACTGAAACATAATTAATCAAAGCAGTAAGATAAAACTGAAATGTCTTCTATATTTAAGTGAAACAAACCTGACATGATTCACTTATATTCATTCTCCATTTAAAATTGCATCAAAACTGAAAGCAATTTATTCCTGCAAAATGTGCCTGCTTTGATAAAGAACTGAATTAATAACTCTATTTCCTGATGGTTGTTAAATTTGAAATGTTTTTGATCTTCTCTAATTGAGAGATCTCTAAAAATCTAGAAACTTCTCAAAACAGAAGATATTTGAGATGAGAAAAAAGATGTGACTATACGTCTGTGGGTATGTGAAATGGCCATTTGATGACAACATGTCAGCAATATGAAGGGACAGGAATAATACATGTTATTAGAAATGTTTGTGAAATATTTTATATCCCTTCTCATTAACTCCTACACATTAAATGATTGCCCATACATGAAGCACCAGGTTTTAGACTCCCGCTAGAGTCTTACTTTACCAGTGAGGACTATAAATGTCACATTTCTTAGTATAAAGAGATGAGCATGTGGAGAGTTTGTGTAACTGAATTAATAAATCTGTGTTAGCACCTTTTCTGCATCTCCCAAAGCACCTCAGCTATGTGCATCTCTTAGGCTCTGACTCTTCAAAGGCTTTCACAGTTGCTTAACCTTAAGCAGATGAATGTATATTTCTAAATGTTACATTCATTTTTAAAAGATGCATATTTTTTGAAGTGAGATAGATGCCTAAATCTCTGCAGAACTGAAGCATCAGAATAGAAACTCCCTGAAACTATCTTCACATGTATCTCATACACTGCTGTCAGCATCTTTGGTTCTTGCTCTAAATCAAACACAGTGTGAGAGCTACAATAATAAATAATGAAGTTTTCAGGACATGCTTTTGGGAGCATGTGAAAGCATGAAAGAGAATTGTATCTTTTGTTTGACAAAAGATGAAACCAGTCTCCAGGTCTGGATTCACTCAAGGGTCCAAAGCGACCTGTAGCTGGCATGTCACATGTCCCAAGGCACATGGCACATCTTTTTCAGAGCTTCTCAACCCTTTCTGAGCAAGGGCAGTGCCCTGGCCACCAACCTCTGCACCGAGACAGGGGCAACCTCAGGTGTAGTGACACAGTGCACTGCAAAACTGCATAACAGCTGCTTCCCTGGCACACAACTCCCTGGAGAAGGGATAAAAAGGGAAACATAATTTCAAACTTCACCGAAGAGATGTGGCCACAGAACGCACAATTTCCCCTACTCCCTTCTCTGAGTCTACCTCGGACCCTAAAAAGAGACCAATGGCCTAAAAATGTTCTTGGGAGGATAAAATATCAACCACAAGAGTCAAACAACGCTGTATTTTTAGATATAGATATTGAAGGAAAATAATGTGTATACTTTCTTTTGTGTTTGAAATAAGCTCAGAATTTTATAAGTGCTACCAAAAATAGGGAATATTGCTACCTCATCTACTACAGGTATAATTTCCCATTTTTAATGCAGATTATTTATTCTTTCTTGAATCTTGAATAAAGATGACTGCTCTTATTTTCAGTTATTTGTGTTTGTTCCCATACATGCAGAGGTGAAACAAATCCATGTAAGATCAGGTTCTGAGGAGAACGATGATCACACCAACACTGGGCCTGTGCTAGGAGAAAAGAAAAGCTTGTCTTGTTCAGCATAGTGAAACAAAAGCTCAGAGGGGACGTGAATGTTGTCTATAAATACATCAAGAAATACAATAAGAGAGGAAACAGAGCTATTTAAGCTAAAGGACAACACTGGCACAAAAACAAATGGATATAAACTAGCCATGAATAAATTGAGGCTGAAAAGTAGAAGAACATCTCAAAGCAACAGAGAAGTGAGGCTCTTGAACAATTTACCCATGGGAGTAATGGTAGTAAAAGACCTAATTTGTTCTAAGATGGATCAGTCAATTAGTTTATGAAAGGGTATATCTAACAAAGGCTGACTATGGCAAGGAGCTGGCCTCAGCTCCAGATGCCCTTTACAGCCCCACATTTCTAAGTAATTTAAGGTATTAATTCAGTTCTTTATTGAATGGCATCTCATGATGGTTTCTAAATCCAAATTTATTTGTTTTCCTGAGTGATTCCATTATACATGTCACTGATATGCACATTACTTTCCAAACACCAAAAAAATCCCTGCTTACAGGAGTTCTGGTTTTGGGTTTGTTTTTTTTTTTTTAAAGACATGCACAACAGAGCTCATTAAACAAAAGCAAAGTGGTGTTCAGAAGCTTGGGGTATAAGAGATGGAAGTGAAAGACAAAGGTAAACCACAACAAGAGAACTATCCTTGTGAAAGTGGACAGCCTTTTCTAAGGAAAGAAAACCGTGACATTTCCTTACAACTCTTAATTTTAACATTTCCATCTTACTTCATATTTTATACACCAGGCATTGAGTGTTTCGATCAGATTTAAGCAAAGTTGTGAACTAAGGTGGTTCATAAATTTCTGAGTGAAGGAAATGAAGATAAGTGGCCCTCTGGAGGACAGGAGCTGTTCTTGATTACCCATTGCTGGCTGTTCACGATTTCCAGCTACCGCAGAACTCAGGTTTTCCCCTGCCTCTCATTTTGTTGACATTTTTTCTTGGTACCCAGTGATACCACCTGGCTGCACTGGCCCTTGCCTTGATAAATGCTGATGTCTTTGTGAAGGTGTACACAGAAGACTACAGCTACACCTATTCCATTAACTTCTCACCCTGCACATTAATAGAGTTTCTTTTAATGACTTGGGGGGGTTGGTTTGGGGTTTGGTGTTTCTGGGTTTTTTTCATTTGTTTGTTTGGATTTTTTAAAATTTATTTTAAGGCATGGAAACACACTTTGGTCACTTGAATGGCTAATTTACAAAAACATGATTTGGTGAACTGAAATGTCTCATTTCCCAGGCCACTTTCCAATGCAAAGCATTTTATGAGGCAGGCAGGTTTGGTGTGAAATCTTAAAGAGAAGGACTCTGCTCTTTCATATGCTCTGAAATGCCCAGCACATTCCTTCCCTCAGGGTGCAGCCTCTCTCTGTATTTGGGGTTTAAGAGGAGGTGCTTGGGGTTTTTTTGGGAGGTGGTGGTATGATTTTTTTTGTTGTTGTATTTTATTTGTTTTTTCTTAGTTGTTTGTTTGGAATTTTTTTAAGGTGAATCCCTTTCAGAGAGAATTGAAATTCATCTTGTGTGAGTTAAGGTATTGCCAAAAAACGTTTTCAACAGATTTAAGGGCAGTAGAAAATTGCACTTCATGAACAGGGTTATTCTGGAGCAAGCATAGTCTGTTGTCTAAATGTCATCCTGGTACTTACTTTGGGATTTGAAAAGTGAAATTGTACAATGGAATACTGCCTGCATTTCTGTGATTTCAGTTTGATATTTTTATACAGTGGATTTTGTTTCAGGTTGTGAGGTTTTTATCCATGTGAACAACTCAACAGTGAACTTCAACATTTCCAGTTAAATTGTGAAATAGGTGGAATAGGTATATCCTTAAAGGATAGATCACATCCTTTACATGTTTCTCACAGACAATTGCGTACACAATATCCAACTAACTAAAAAGGTGACCACCAGTTTTGAAAGCACCACTGAACACCTGCATAGATAATTTGGAGTATGATCCCATCACAATCTCAGCCCAGGATACTTTGTGCCTACTGAGCCATAAGTAGGAGGCCAGCCTGGGGACAAAGACTGAAGGACAGAACACCAAAACTCATTCAAACTTCCTTCTGGGCCTCTTCAGACCTTACAGCCAGTGACAATCCTGCCAGCCTCTCCTGGGGCACTGAATTTCTTGACGTTCAGTTTGTTCATCAAGCACAACAACATTGTCTTCTGCACCAACCCCAATGTGAGACAGTGGCTCAGAACAGCTTGTTTTATTACCAGTTTGCACGGTTATCTCTATGCAAAAAGATAAAACAACCCACTGAACGTCTGTCCAGAGGCCAAGTGGTAGAACTCCATCCATCCAGCTGCAGTCCCTTGCTCCTCCAAAACAGGAGCATATGCTGACAGCCCACTGGGAAAGTTCTTTAGCCTCTGCTATGGCTGGAGCTGTGCCCAAACAGTTCTGGGGGCAGTGACAGAGCGAAAGCTGTGCCAGGACCTGTGTAAACACACTGACACCACAGAGAACCACTGGCAGCTGCCAGGCCCTGCCCTGGCCCTGGGCAGATCACTGCATGGAAACGCTCAATACCTCAGGCATTGCAGAGGGAAGAAGCGAGACCCCTGTAGTCATACAGCAGTTTGCTTTCATAAAGGAATGGAGGAGACTAACAATGATATCATAGCAATTCTGTTGTTTTTTTCCTTAGAAAATCCCTCAGTAAATTAGAAAATTCCCTCACTATGAGGAAAATGCTGGGTTTAATCCAAAGCCCTCTAACAACAACAGGAAGACATTTACAAGAGCTTCAGTGACTTGTGTTAGGCTGGGAGAGAAAGTAATACCATGGATTAGAAACCAGTTAAAAATAAAACAGTAAGAATACATGGCACTTCTTAACATATTGAGGATAGGAAGAGGTTTTTCCCAAGGTTTTGGTTTATACATTTTGGGGGTAATCTGTTCTCAGAAGTGGCAACATTTGCAAACAAGAGAAATAGCTGTAGTCAGGCTAGTAAGCACTGAAAAAAAAATGTATTTATACATTAACAAGGCAAATTACAGGATGATTAGATCAAATCTAGTACTTTGTTAAATGACCAGTATGTAGGAGGCCAAGTTTGACATAATTACACAACTCTGCCTATTTGGATTTGTGTGCCAAACTAATGCAGCAAGTAAAAATAAGCACATATAAAAAGCTTTAACCGTAAAGGACAGATCATCAATTACTGTTAATTGCTCCTAAAGCCAGCAGACCTAAATTAATTTAGGTTACTTTGGCTACAGCATTGTGACAGCAGCGATGCCAAAAAATCTGAAAGCAATCATGGATGATTTTGAATTCCTGTAGCATGAAAGGGCACTCATAAAACAGGATTGCTCCACAGGGACAAAGATTACCAATAAACTATTTATGAAAAACCATATGATATTGCTATATTTAACCTTCTGAAAAAATGAGTGAGGTAGCACTGTATGTAAAATGTTCTGCAAATAGATCAAGTTCCTGAATCTTCATGGATATAGATCATATGCTATTGGAATACAAAAATACTGATACAATTCTACTTTCTGTAGAGGTAAAGACAAGTGAAACTGAGGATACAACTTTTGAGGTGCATGACTGAACTAAAGAGACCAAATTTTCTGAACAGAACAGCCAACTACTTCAAGCGTATGCACATAAATTGATCAAAGAGTAGAAAAAGTGTAAGGAACAAATTCTTCATGCTGTAGGTGAATGCATTCTGAAACACCTATGTTTAGGTAATGCAAAAGTATAAGCTGTTTTTCCACTTATTTTCCAGTAAAACAGTGACTGGTGCATGAAACAAATGAAGCTGAGCTGTTACAGGGAGTCATCACCTGATTTACAAGTTCAACAATACTGGGAGACAAAAGACAGCAATACTGGAGATGGAAATTTAGATAAGAACTAGCAAAAACACCAGAAACCAATTATAGAAGTTTTAAGGTCAAAACCAAAGAAATTAGAAGTTCCTTTTGATCCAAGTGCTGATTCAGCCTTTGATGTTTTGTTTTGGTGGATGACAGTCAGATAATTCCCTGATACAATTCTGCTTATTCACTGAAAAAACCATCATATAATGCTTTTCTTTTTCACTCCCCAGAACACTGTGTGGAGGTAATGTCCTGAAATAGAATTCAAAGGAAGAGTTTACTGCTAACAATATTGAATCTCCCTTTTCTGGCAAAATCCTACGTGGAACAATTTTTTGTTTTCATTAGGACCATGCTGTAGTCTCTGCCCCTATTCTGTGCCTGCTTCTGGACACTGGAAAGGCACTGAACCAGCAGCTATGCCCAGATTTCTGCATCTGCATTCAGTCTGTTTGCCTGACTGTTTCCACCTCTTCATGCCTTGCTGAAGCAGAATCCTACTTTGGCCAGCTTGGCTGCAAAGCAGGAAGCACATACATCATCTGCAATGTGTCGCATCACTCCCACAGTGCAGACACCTATTTCAAAGGAGTTTCTTCACCACCAGCACAGCAGTATAGAGGCATCCAAAACAAATGCAAAGGAATCAGAAAGGCAAGAGAAAAGCTGTAGGGTTGAATGGCAAAGTTCACTAAGTTAGAATCATAACATTTTTTAGGTTGGAAGAGACCTTTAAGATCACTGGGTCAACTATAAACCCAGCACTGCCAAGCCCACCACCAAACCATGTCCCTCAGTGCCACATCTATATGGCTTTTAAATACCTCCAGGGATGGTGCCTCAACCACTCAACCGCTACAGGCTCAACATCTCCAGCTCCCTCAGCCTCCTTCTGTGCCCTCAGAAGGGTCATAAACTCTTTTTTCTCCAGCCAAAGCCCTCTATTCAGCCAGGCTGTCTTCCTTGCTGGCTTGTCTTAAGCACACAGGAATTTCCTTCTTGACGAATGTCCATCCTTCCTGAATCCCTTTGTCCTTCAGAAATGCCTCCTAAGGGACTCCCTCAACTGAGCTGCTAAACAGGCCAAACTCTGCTCTCTGGAAGCCCAAGGTGGTTGTTCTGCTGACCCCCCTCCTTACACCTCTGAGAATAGAATCTCTATCATTTCATGATCACTGTACCCAAGACAGGCTACAGCCATCACATCACCTTCTCTTTTCACAAACAGCAGATCCAACAGGTGCCTTCCCCAGCTGAGTCACTCACCTGCTGCCTCAGGAGTTCTCATCCACACACACTCCGGGGACCTCACAGAATGCTTCCTCTCTGCTGTACTGGATTTCCAGCTGACATCTGGTTAATTGGAGTCCTCCATGAGAACAATAGCCAGCAACAGCAAGACTTCTCCCAGATGCTTAGAGAATATTTAATTTGCCTCTTCTTCCTGCTTGGCTGGTCTGTAACAGACTCCCAACATGATACTGCCCTGTTGGCCTTTTCCCTGATTGTTGCTAATAAAAACTGAACCTTATTGTCACCATCATTACTCCCTAGACAAGTTACTCGTGTTTACCCAGTGTCCTTGCAAAAATGAACCTGGCTGGGATGGAGTCCACAGAAAGCAGCACAAACTACAGCCTGAAATAAATGCCATAATTGCAACATTGTGATGGCTAAGATTAAATATGAACACTGATGTTAGCATTCCTCTCATTTCCTCTGACACCCCAATCACAGGCATCAATGTTGGATATTGTTAATGGAGAGAAATTGGTATTTCCAGAAGTTTTCATCTAAATGTCCCACCTGGTGAAAGGCAGTCCTTGAGAGGTGTCCCTCTTCCTGAACATTGTCCCTTCAGTGACTAGTTCACCTGCAGAAATTGACTTTCATGGACCTCAGATAGGAGAAATTACTTAAAACTCTAACAAAAAAAGAAATTGGGACAAACAAGAAGCTTACAGTGTTTCATATATTAACAACGGCCACTTCCACTAGCCTCGTAAAAAGGAAATCTTTGTTTTAAATTCAACTAGTTCCACTTAGATATTTGAGCTTTTCTTAGTTTCACACAGTATTGGAGCATGACTTAAAATATTGGCATTAATAGCAAAATTCTTAATGGACTCTGCAGTCTTTTACCTTTTTTCTCATTGCTGACAAAATGTCTTTTTGATGCAGGATTTTTTTTTTTTTTTTAGATGGCATCGATTTCCTTTTTCTTTCTGCAGTTATGGGGTGGATTGCTGGGGTAGCTATTTGAAAGAGCTGCCAAGACTTCAGAATGTAGGAAATGGCCTTGTTATGTCTTCCACGAGATAGTCTAGGTCCCACAGACTGTACAATATGACACTGCAATAATAATACCAAAGGATAATTTTCTCCTATAATGTCACAGTTTTCAGCAATCAAGACTACCAACAGAGAATGATTAATTATCTTAATTACCTTTACATAAATCCTCTATGTTCTTTTCCATCCTGTGCATACCAATGCATTCCTGCCATTGTAAACAGATTTAAAAGGCAAGGGTTGCTGTACTTTGTGTAGAAATTACTTTTTTCCCCCACAGTATTTACCTGCAGCTGTTGTCACATCAATCTTTTTTTCAGTTTCAGTATTGCCTTCTGTGCATTTTTTTTTTTCAGCCTGATGCAGTTTTGTGACACCCACTGTTTACTCTGTCTCTCGCAATTTTGTGCATCTCATTTGGGTCTCTTCACATTCAGCTCTTTCACTCTTAATAGAAACGAATTTCCCTTTAGCTGTCATTTCAATACATACAGTGTCACGTCACAGAGCTTACTCATACTTGTAATGCCAGTGACTTCTGTCTTCCCCTATATTTTTACTTTTTTTTCTTTCTTCCTCCACAAAACACCCCATTTCAAAGCAATAGAGGAATTAATAGAAAGTACAAAGCAGCTGGGCTTCTTTGCAGACAGGGGCAAAGGATGCCCAGTTGCACAGGAAAACATGCTGATTCCCAATGATGTTAACGGTGTTCAGTGCATTAAATATAGCCCCGTGTCAGTATTTTACACATCTGCTGTGCACAATAGACAGTAACGGCTCTATAGAAGCTCTTAGGGCCTTTTAATAGAACTCTCAATATGAGAAAGTCTTTTATTCTTTTTGACAAGTGGATCCTTTAAACTACTCTAGTAAAGGAAAGAATGGAATAAGGCAAATCTAAAATTTTAGTTTTTGCTCAGCATGTCCAGATCAATGCTAATTAAGACAAACTATAAAAGAGACTTCTAGGGATTTAGAGTCTAAATGTAATTATGCATAATAGAACTACTAAAAACAGATCAGAAAGCTTGATGTTGAGTTTTAATGAATCCCTATTTTTCTCAGACTGAGACAGCTGGAGTCACATACAGAGCTATCTGAAATGCGTTCACAACAACCGAAATTTAGACCAAACTCACCTGATTTTGGGTCTTGTTATGACAGCCAATCTATTAGAGAGTTGCATAATCCTTTTGCTGCTCTATATAGTCAGTCTGTGCAGTGCACAGAGCACAGAGGTGATGTGATTTCAGTAATCCATGTTGCTGAGGAGACTTACAGCTCCATTCTGTACTACATGATTTTTTTTCCTGGGCATAAAAGCCTAATTCTTTCCAAGGTCAGATAAAGCATTTTGCAATAACAGAAGTGGGAAGTACTGAAAGCATTTAGTGTACAATCAAACTATCAAGCCTGTACTGTTTCTGGCAAAGATGGCACATAGCTCCCTAGAGATGGGAAAGTGTGTATTTTTTTTTTTTTTTTGCTTTTCTTTGGTGTGTGTTAGAGATTGCTATGTGACATTCAGAGTTGGTGAAATGTTTAAGAAGGAAAATTCAAAATTGCAGACTACTGACAGCATGCCACAAGCAGAAGATTACCTTCTATTGAAAAGATTCCTGCAAATATCACCTTTCTGCCTCACTGTTTGTGGGGAGAGGATACATTTTAGTAGAAGAATTGATAAAGTTGGAAAAACTGTCAAGTTTGTAGACACACAATGACCTTCTCCAGGTCTGACACAGAAACACCCATCTTCAAAAACAAATGCAAGCTAAGAACAGCTCTTCAGAATTTAACAAATTCTCTGAATTAGACTATCTGAGAGAAAAGGCAGCATGCATGCAGGAAGCAGAAGGGGATGTTTTGCAGGGGTCAGGGTGACAAGGTGGTTTCTCCTACGGGAAATGGAGAGGAAGACAGTTCATCAGCATTGCAACATGAAAGAGTTCTCAAGGAAAACAGAAAGCTTCCTACAGATATAACTTTTACTAAGCTGGTACCTGGGATCAGCTCACTCCCAAACTGGAGGAAAATTAGAGGTGGCATCAGGACTGTCACTGGAGCAGGGCAACCTCCTCATGGGATAACTGAGCTAAGTAGAGGGAAGGCAAGACTATGGCACTGTGGAAATCCAGAGACGGCAGGGCACTTTGCACTCAAAGGAAAGCACTGATCATCACAAAAGGCTTTCCTGGAGTGCTGCCACCATCCTTTGGCAGGACAGCAGAACAGCACCAGCAGCTCTGCTGAGCACTGCAGAAGGTCCAGGACTGGGAATAGGAGCCTGTTCCTTTCAAGAGAAGTAACAGGGCAACATCCATCACTGCTCCTTCCAGTCTCCCTCCTGGCTTCAGGTCAGACTGGAAAATTGATGAAGTCAGTGAGGCCAAACCCAAGTTTTCTTCAGTGTATGCCTGAAACTCTGCAGTTCCAGTCCCACCTCTCACAAACACTTCAAATGCAATGAAACCACTAAAATCATAAAGATGAAAATGAAAAGCTTATGCTAGCATAGTGGTTTATAATTCTCAGGATTTTTATCTGCCTATGACAGTTACACCTGAAGGCTAGGGCTGGTACAGACAGAGGGTGAGATTTTCAGAAGTACCATTGACGTGACCTGGCTCTTGCCAAAGGCAAACTCATTTCAGTTAACTAATAGTCACTGCCCTGAAAATATGCCATCTTGAGTTATCATCCTTCCCCTGTACCAAGAAACAGCATGAGTTAAAAAGCCCTGAGGGCTTCTGGACCTTGAGACACATGCAATTTCCCTGGAGATGAATACAACTAAATGCTTTACAAATCTTTTTTTTTTTTTTTCTTTTTCCCTGCTGATAGAAGAAAAGGGCAGCAAAAATGGCTGAGTGGGTGAAAGAGGAAAAAGCATCTTCTCATCTGAACACCTGATGTTCCTCTTCATCCTGTTTTTTAATCTCTCTAATCTGAGCTGTAAATTTCAGGGTCAGTATTTAGGAAAAATCAAAGATAGTGGGATAAATATTCCTTCAGGAGTCCACTGGTATTGAAGCAATATTAGGTCTTACTCTGCACTGATGCTGCTGACACTGTGTGGGCTGAATGAATCCAGCCAGCAGGAAGAAGTCAAGCGTGAGCTCCTACAAAACACAGAAATATCCATTGGAAAGGATGTCTCTGAGGAAATGATCTACAAATTAAAGCTGTGAGTTTTGCAGCACCATTCACTCTGTCAGCTTGTTGCTCTGTCTCTTAAAGACTGTGCTACTGCTGCTTATTGCAAATTCATAGTATCTGATCTGAAAGTTTTCTATAACACTGTCTCAAAGCTTTTTCTGTTCAGAAGCACAGGAAATATTTCCACATAAATTTCCAATGTGTCTGAGATTTCTTCTGTAAGTTTATGAGCTGGGATGCAGAGCTGGGGTGGAATTGGTAGAACCTTTCACATGCCCATCTTTCACAAACATAGTCTCTGTTAATATATTTTATATTAGCAGTAATTAGCATTAGGCCAGAAAATGCCCAAAGTTTTTGTAGAGGTTTCTTTTTTCTTTCTTGTTATATTAATCAAAGAATTATCCCCATAATCATCTTGCTTGAGCCAAGATGATGAGAGAAAATGTCCTGGGGCACCATCTGAGGTGCCCATGTCACAGGAGAAAAGATATTCCCATGAAAAATAAAGGTAATGGTTTTCTTTTGAATTTAGAGTAACACAGGTTCAATTTTAATTGAAATTCAGCAAAATTACTGCCAAACTTCTCTTGTTCCTGACAGTGTAAATGCCACAAATTCTAAATGCAGATGAGCAGTATGAAAAGGACATTATTCATTTCCAAAGACATGGGATCAGTCTGCATAGCCCTTTTATAGCCCTCATGTCACATGCACACGTGGTGGTACAGTTCAGAAACTTTGTTTTCTTACACAGTATAGACATTGTTCAGTGTTTTCCTACCATAGCTTTAACATTACATTTTACCTGTTGAGTCCCTCTTTTTCTTGCGTCATGGATTTGAATCCATCCAAAGCACTTGCAAAAATAAATAATCACATGCACAATAAGATAATATATTCCTTAATCCTGTGCCAAAGATACCGAAGAGGGTTTTTTTTACTGTTCTTCAAAAACAAAAGGAAAGGGGCATGTCCTACAAATGGCATTGTTAAGGGATAAATTCTACTCCTTGAGAGACCCCTAGAAGCAAAAGAAACCTTTTTCAAAGCAAGGATGCAGGTTCCTGGATTATAAATGTTAAAACACCCAGTTCTACCCATATGCTTAATTCTCCACTGCTTTTCAAATTAGATACGCATTTTCAAAGGGACTTGATCTCATATTTGCTTGCAACATTCCCAATTTTTTTGATGGCTTGGTTTAAGAACTTTAAGATCTTTTAGGTTGGAAAAGCCATTGAGTTCACCTGTTAACCCAGCACTGTCAGGTCCACCACTAAACCATGTCCCAAGTGCCACATCTACCCATCTTTTAAATACCTCCATGGATGGCAACTCCACCTCTAGTCTGGGCAGCCTGTTCTAATGCTGGACAACTCTCTCAGCAAAGAAATTTTCTCAGCTATCCAAACTAAACCTTTCCCAGCACAGGTTGAGGCCTCTTCCCCTTGCCCTGTTGCTTCTTACGTGGGAGAAGAGACCAACCCCCAACTGGTTACAAACTCCTTTCAGATGGTTGTAGAGAGTGGTAAGTTCATCCCTGAGTCTCCTTTTATCCAGGTTAAACACCCCCAGCCCCATCCACTCCCCATCAGATCTGTGCTCCAGAGCCTTCACCAGCTTCATTGCCCTTCTCTGGATATACTTTGTCAGGATGGAGCCCTAAAGTTTGAATCTATGGAAATTAACTCTGGCATGGAAAGGTCAGGACTGGGAGAAATGCCTTTGGAGCAATTCACATGAGGAAAATGCTCCCACACTGCCACCACTCAATTTGTATCTAAACACCCAAAGGGTCCTCCCTGTGGCTGTGCCCACCTGCCTCCACAGTGGCTATGGACTGAGTGATAGCTGTGCTTTAGAAATAGAAACTGAAATAAAGAAATGAAATTAGAATCAGTCCCCTACAGATGGCTCTGTCACTATAAAAGCCACCTGCTCTCAAATTAACACTTGTTTATATATAAATTTAGAACACCATAATAAATTAACACCCACTCAACAGAAATGAGCTCTTCTGAATGGTGCTTCTCTTCCCAGTGGACAACAGGAGGGGGAAAATGCTTTTTCCCTTGAAGGCATTCACAGCAGAAATGCAATAGCAGCACAAACAGTGGAAGTGCTGGGGATGGCGTAAACGCTTTCTGTGTGCCAGCACAGAAGACTTGGATAGGGTTGATAATTTTGCAAATAGCAACACGTAGTAGACAGAGCACCTGTATCAATGCCTCAAATCTAAAAAATGTACATTCAGGTGTTAAACAAATAAAGGGGTCAAGCTGAAAGTTCATGCAAAAATGAAGAAAATAACAGGTCTAGAGAAAATAAATAAAAGTAATAATAATAAAAGAAAAAAAAACACCATAAAACCCAAGAAGTTTTAGCATAGTGACCGGGAAAGTGTTTTGGAGCTGTTTAAGAGATTAAAGACTATCACTATAAGGAAAAAAAAAAATCCCAAATCTGTTAGTTCAATGTGCAGCTAAAATGAAGGTGGCAAACAAAATGTGTGGTTGCCAGGAGGATATAACATAAATCAAAAGCACTACTGTAATTGCTATACACTGTAAGAAATTGATAAGACCTCTCTGGGCATATTATACCTAGTCTTTGTTATCATATTGAGGAAAGCTCCAATGCGTTTTCAAAGACTGCAGTGCAGAGCAAAACAAAGTGAACAGCCAGCCTGAAAATTTTAAATTATTAACCATAGACAGAGTTTGGAAGAGAAACTGACAAACACAAAAAGACAGAGGCTGGCAGATGTGAGTCTGAATATTGAGTATTATTGACCAAAGAAAAATTCTGCTTATGTCTGTCAGTCCCAAAGTTTGGTTGTTAAATTCATGCCTCTTTCTGAGACCAATGAAGTGCACAAACTGCTCCTAACCCTTCCCGTGTCCACCATCTCTCTGAAGTTAAAACAGAAGTTGTTCCAAAGTCCTAAATATGTCCTGGCCACCTTGTAGCTAGTTCAACCCAACAGTAAAGATCCCAAGTGAGACCTCTTCTTATCGAGTTTCAGAAGTGAGCACTGGACCTTGATGCTTCAGCAGAAGCCTCCTGAAATACCTTGGACAAAGAATTTCATGCCACAGTCTCCAATTGCAGAAAGGTGAAAGGACTTTCCTGCCTTTCAGTAGTAACATGACAAAGAATGCATTAAACAGCAATGGAATAACTTCAATAAAACATTAGTTCTCTAGACATATTGGCAGATTCTCTCTCCCCTGCACCCCAGACATACTCTGATGTGTTTTAGAAATATTGAATGCAAATTACAGAATGGATGCTTCACAAAAAAGTCATGGGACACAGATCTTAATTTTCTCATGTGTACAAAAAGATAAAAAATGATCCAGAGTCATCCCACCTGAATTTTGGCTCTTGACTCAAGGCTCTGAGTTGGGAATGCAGATACCTCTAGCTACAGCCCATGCCCTGCAGGGGTTTCCCTTGAGTTCAGTCATGGCATCTCCAAAAGAGATCAAACTACAGCCCTTCTGCCAAGGCAGAGTTTCAGTCCAACACTGTAATCACTTCACTCCATCATCAGTGCCTTGCTCCAGCTAGCCAGACCCTGCCCTGGGCTGTCAATTCTCACCTTCCTTTTTCACTGAGCTTCAGGTGACGACAAAGGTTGTAGTCTGTGTGTCTTCATCTGTAACTCATATATCCCCACTGCCCACCTATTTGTTGATCTATTGATCTCATGTCTAAGTTTGTTAAATATAGTTATCCACACAAACTGCAGCAATGCAGTCATAAACCACAAGATATAAATCAAAAAAATGCATTACCAAATGCCTTATTTCTCATTTAATTAGAAATCAAAACTGCAGTGAAGTCACTGGTCTATCTTCTTAATATAGGAGAGATCTGCAACCTTTTCCAGAGCAAGAAACACAGTGGCAAAACACTGACACTGCTGAGGCCAAGGCTGCAAGCTCTGAGAGAGAGGTTTGTGAAGAATGTTTCACATAATTGGGTGGGGAGAAATGCCTTTGGGCATGTCCAACAAACTCCGCTGACTATAAAGAGAGCCTGGAGGGGACCAGACTTCTCACTTAAATTTGTCAGTAAGGTCAGATGAGCACTCGACTCCCTGTGGCGAAGAGAATCAGGTTTGTCCATCAACAGTAAAATGCTGCTGCTGTTAACCAAGCTACCTGTTGGAAGTGGGATAGGATTCTACCATATGGATGTGTCTGGGTTGGAATTGAGAGGGTTACTGCCAAAAATTATGCAAATGCTAAAAAAGATTCAAGAAATAGGATAGGAAGAGGACTCAGGACCTGATAAAGTGCTAGCCAGATTCCTACCAGGCTGAAGAAAGATGAGAAAGACTCTAAAATTCTGGATGAAGTCCCTTGTAGTTGGGGAAAAAACAACCACAAAACAAAACAAAAGCCCACAAGCAACTCTACCTGGGAAACTATCAAAATGCCAGAGTCCATATTTATCTTTTAATTTAAAAATAAATAAAGAGTAAATAGCTGTGTGTGTATAAAATACAATACTATAAAAATAATACAATATTTTCATGAAGAATAGGGTCTGATCCCTTATGCAATGTGCTATATAAATCAGAATAGAAAGAGCCCGTGCACCAGAAACCTCAAGCCAAATTCCAGAGAGGAGACAGGCAGACAGGAGAGAAACAGGGAAAGGAATGAAAAATGGTAAGGAGCAAAAAGGTAAACAATCTGAAGGATGATGAAGGATGATAAAGGATGATAGTGAAAAAGTTTCATGAATGCTTACACGGGGCTCCTCTCATGCAAAGGAAGAAAGTTCTTGTCTGATGATATATCTGGCTAAATGGCTCTCACGTGTACAATCACACCTTGTGATGGTGGCTCAAACTGCTCATTAGCTGTTTTCATTGCTGTTGTTCTTTTAATTCTTGCACACACAACAATACTATTGAAAGGCACTGAAGGATGCCAAGTCTGGACCCAGATTAATATTTTTCTGCCCACCTTCTTCTACTGAAACTGCTTTCCTTCCACTGCCACTCATGCTGTCACTTGAGTAATCTGTGAATGTTTGCTCAACCTCCATTGGGTCACTACAATCCTCACAGACCTGGGGCTTTGTACAGGGGTCATTTGCCCAAGGAATCCCACCCCTCACACCAACTCATTAAGCATTACAAATAACCTGCTCACCCTAAAATGAGCAAAACCCTTTAAAAACTACATATTTCCGTTTTCTCTGCTGGTCTCGAGGCACAAATACAGGCTGTGTTACAAGAGGTCCATAACCCTGCCATGGCACAGCCAATCCTCACAGTAGTAGCTGCTTCTCACCCACATGGGAAGCAACCTTTCCTTGCAGCAAGAATATCCACAAGTTCAAAGGAAGATGTAGACCTGATGCTTCACCACGACATTGTTGCCTCAGGAAGGCAGCATGGTCTAAATGGTTTCTTTGCTAACAATTTCTCTGTTGGGCTGCTTTCCAGAAGCCTTAAGCAGGGTGCCATATCTTCTTTACATTTTAGTTACTCATAGCCCTTAAAATAATTATATCGCTGTCTGGAAGAGCAGAGTGAAACTAAAAGAGGGGAAAATACTGTGTCTCTGGGCAATGGGAACTACTGAAGTCTTGTCCTCCATGGCTCAGTGGCTCATGGCAAGATATGATGTCTAACAGGGTATCAGCTCCTGCTGATGCTTCTTCCTTGGCTAGAGCATCAGCCTAGCCTATTCTCCTTTGTGCAGTGCCTCCAGTGTCTCAGTGGGTAAATCCATACTGCAGCCTTTAATATGGTGGAGGCACAAGAGGAGTCTTTCTTATCTATGAAGTAATTTATTTTCATGAAGTTTTATAGGCCTTTCATCACATCTGACATACTAGTCAGTTGAACCAAAAAGCTACTGCAGAGATGCAGGAGAAGCAATTGTACACTCACACACACATTGTGATCAAATAAGACCACATTTTCCCAGAAAACCAGACTAGAGATCTTCCTTTCTGTACATGCCATTGAGAAGCCACTTCCAACAGAATGAAATTATTCAGACTGTATCACAGAGACACGTTCTCAGCACGTACTCTCTGCTATGTTCAGTCGATGCAGAATCCACCAGCTCCAGGCTCTGAATTAACATGCAGACCAGCAATACAAAAACCCAGTCCTTTTTGCAGTTTCTATTCATCAGTTCAAGCAGGGATGAATGTACTTTTATTTTTCTCCCCAGATGGTTGGAAGCTGCAAAGTAATTTAGCAGTCTATGTTCTTCTAAAAAATTATCATGCTTTTTCTTTCCTGGGTGACTTCTGTATCCCCTGCTGACTAGCTTAATGGTACTGAGACTTATGGAATGATATTGTTTTTATTATGTGCCTTTTTATTTTTAAATTGCATTTTGACACACAGTCTATCCATTCATGGGTCTTTAAAGAAGAAGCTTTGCCCAAGTGCCTCCAATATCTAAGTAACAGAATGGTTACCTTGAAAAGACACTGAAAATAAGCCAAGGTGCCTTTGGGACAAGAGTGCTCATTTTCAGTCCTTTCATTTTGCCATTCTCTGAAGAGGCCATGAAACCACTTACTGGCTTGTGAAAGTCAGTAAAACACTCCAGGAGAAGTCTTCCTCTGGATTTTAGTCCTAGCTTGGAGCCAGATAGAGAAAGGAGGAAACTGCATGATTTTAAGATTTCTTTCCACTAAGGCCTCACAAATTCTGGCATCTTCCTGCCCCTTGTGCACCCAGGAGTGCTGGGCATGGCTGTGACACTGCTCCCCTGGGAAAAAGAGGGAAAGAGCCACATGTCTCTGTTAATAAACTAACCAGAGTCAAGGGCCATTTGTGAGCACTTGAACTGAGGCCTTTACAAAGTTAAGTTGTTAACACGGTCACTGGCCTGGTTTTGGCCCTTCACAACCAGTGCTCCTCCAAGCAACTCCTGGGTGCATTGGGAATTAACACATGTGCTGGCCCATTGACAAAAGCAATTGTCATCCTTTCTGAGGAGGCTCCAAGAGTTCAGCCATAGACACGCAGGCAGCATGTGCCAGATGGCTTCAGTGCCTGAGAACTGTCCCAGGCACATTTAATCTGCTGGAGTCAGGGCAGCCCATCAGTCTCAGTGAACAGAAATGTGGAGGCTTCTCTGCACAGGGACATCATGTACCCTTCTCCTGCTGCCTCTCCATAAGGACCAGGAATTGCAGGAGAGACCACACATAAGGAATCAGTGGCAGAAAAGGGAGCACTGTGCTTGGGGTAGCAGGGACAATTAATTCAATCCCACTAATACTCAATCCAAAGGCTGTTGCTGGCAGCTTACAGGGTAGCAATTGGAAGAGTGCTTCCACAGGAAGAGGACAGCAGGGAAAGGAACAAGGCATGCTGCAGCGGCACAGGCCTTCTAACCTGCTGCTGGCTCCCAGATTTCAGGCCACAACAGATAATTCAGTCTTCTGTTGACAGAGAGCTAACAGACTTGGTCCAGAAGGGTTCAGAACTCATTTAAAGTTATGGCCATCATCTTGCCTAGCAGACTGGAGACTTGAAGCAGGGCCCTACCACCCAGGTTCATGCCAGAGCCCTCAGTTGCACCAGGCAGCAGTATCCATATTTCTCCAGAGCACAGAGGAAATCTGTTCTGCATACTCTGATGGACTTTCTCCTCTGCAGTTCATGATCAGCTGGAAACAATCCCCTCCTGACACAGAAAAACTTCCTACCACAAGTAGCAGTCAGGTGTACAAGACCTCCCCTAACAAGCTGTTTCAGGGTACCAAGCACAAGCACATCTGCTAAACAGGTTTGATGTTCTGAGCTGCATCTTCTTGCTACTTTTCAGTCCAACAGCAGCAGCTAGAGGCACCTGGGTCTTCCCAGCCATCCATTGGCAGGAGCTCTCAGGATCAAAATTCCTCAAGGAAAGCCAGGTGAGGCTCTGCCTAGGCCCTTCCAGACAGCAGCTGCTGAGCAGAGCCAGTGTTGTCCAAGGAGTGGGAATTGGGGGTCTGCAAGTCTCTCCCCCACCTTCTGCCACTAACCTGCAAAGAGATTGTGAGCAAAACAATTTGCATCTCTGGTTCCACATTTCGCACGTGATTTGTTGTTTACTTTGGGGGATGATGAACAGTAGGGATGTCTAGCACACATCTCCAATACAAGGCTACTGTAATTAAAACACAGAGGGATTCTCTGACAAACATCTCCTCAAAAGATACTTAACTTTTGCCCTTTTTTTGCAGTGCCACTTCTTCCTTTGGTTCATCTCTATTTCTGTTCATTTGCCTAACAGAGGCCAGTATGAGAGGAGGTTTGGGAAGTGTCCTGGCATTACATAAAGATTTATCCCTGCTGCAACAAATCCTTTCATGCTTCTGGTTGCTAATTACAAGCAAATACTTTGATAAGCGTGGAAATCAGTTAACTATCCTTACACCTTTCAAACACAGTGTCAAACGGTGTATAAATGCACATCTTAATCCATTTTGATCACAACCTGAAATAAATAAGCTAAGAATAGGCTGTTGAGGCTGTTGAGGCTTAACACATGAAAGCTGAAAACATTTGCTTACTATTTGGGACCCATTTCTATTTGAATTAATGAGCACAGTGCTATAAATATCTAATTTCCATGAATTTCAAATAATGTGGGAGCACATCTGGGATGCCAGGATTGGCGAAGAAGCATATTTGCTTTTTTACTGCAGCAAACCTGTGACATTTCCATTTTAACTCAAAGCCCCAGTGACTTCCTCCTGCCAACACTTGACCCTCTCTGGAGAGCTTTTAGCCAGTGACCACTTCTGCTGGGAGAAAGGATACAGAGCCTGCCAAAACCCCACAAACCCTAACCTGCTTAATTAACTGTGTTAGAAATAGTATTCACATGAATGAGTAAAAAGAATGGAATTGAGCCAATAAAAAAAATTCAGCATTGCTGTTAGAAGACATATCCATTGTAAGGAAGTATAATTCTCTCTGTATGAGGATGTTTGTCTTTTATATGTAATATATTATTTTTCAGAATATTATTATAAATGTGCTGCCTTCTACAGTGTTTTTCTTTATCTGACAGCACATTCAGCTCCCTGATAGCAGGCTTTGCATTTTGAGTTTGAATATGCCTCTGCCATCTTTCCATCACAGACAATAAATGTATTTATTTTATTTTTTTCTTGAATCTTGTTTTGTGTAACGCTTTGTTTGCTCCAGACAAATGTGCATGGCTACATACATGCTAAAACTCTACGGCCAGAAATGAAGATCAGTGCTCAGGAATTCTGCTCAGGCCAAGAGCTGAGACTGGAGATGGGTGGATGGATGGAGAGATGCTAAGTCTCAAAACAACAGTTCCTGTTATTGTTGCTGTGGATTTTTCTGTTTTTCCTTTCAGTGCACAAGCAGACAACTGCCTCATTCCTCAGTCAAAGCAGTCTTAGGATCCTTGTGTTCTTCTACAAGATCTGGCAGAGGTTTTCCACTGGAACAGATTTCCATCAGGAAAAGCCTGATTGAGAAAACCAGCTCTGTTTATGCAATCATACCAACTTTAACAACATTTTGGAGGAAAGATAAATTCTGACTTTTTATCAGCTCCAGTCTCAGCAGTTGACTCATACACAAAAACCGTGCAGAACTGAAACCTCATTCTTTATAGATTCTTACATATCCTGGCTCCTCAAGTAAAAAAATTGAATGAGCAAAAAAAGAGCTGTATCCAATGACACCATTAATCTTTTCTGCATTATCTGGTATGAGACTTGAAATGTTTCTCTCTCGATATTGTGAGGATTAAAAAACCCTCTCTGTGTTACTGCTGCATTAGATTTCTAGCATGGCAGGGGCAGGGGAAGCTTACACAGTGTGATTAGAGCAAGGGCAGTGCTGCAAGAAAAACTTTGGGACTGGTCAGCCTGCAAATACTCAAAGGAAAACTGTGCCAGCTTAGTCAACACTGAGTCACATCTAAGGCACGGCATTATTACTGAGACACAGAGTGAACTCCTCTCTTCTTTCATTAGACACATTAATGCATGGACAGCCCATGGTACAAGTACAAATGCTGCAATGCCTTTTTCCTGCAGCTTTCATACAGGTACTGATGTTTTTTCTGTTATGAATAACATCTACCTAAACCCATAAATAAAACATACTCAAAACTAGAGGAGTTCCTGCAAAAGGTGACTGAACCCACAGCCTTTAGTCCACAAATTCCATCTATAGAAACAAAGAGAACAGGTTCGGTTCACAGAAGAAGCTCTTGAGATAACCAGATCTAGACCTGTCAGCAATCCACACTTATAAAGAGTAGATTGATGGTTAAGGGAGAGAGAGAGAGAAAGAAAGAGAGAAAGAGAGAAAAAGAGAGAGAGAGAGAAAGAGAAAGAAAGAGAGAAATAGTGGAGTGAGAGAAAGAGGAGAGAGAAAGAGAAAGAGGGAGAGAAAGAGAAA
>VZRZ01006287.1:282101-299659 GCA_013398175.1 Climacteris rufus | reverse complement strand
AAGAAAGAAAGAAAGAAAGAAAGAGAGAAAGAAAGAAAGAAAGAAAGAAAGAAAGAAAGAAAGAAAGAAAGAAAGAAGAAAGAGAAAGAAAGAAAGAAAAGAAAGAAGTATATCTAGCTGCACCTAAACCCCCCTCAGAGGAGGAGTTTAGAATGCAAGGGGTTCCCTTCTTAATCCCATGACTCAATGGTGGGGTTTTCCTGACAGATTTGTTTGACCCTGACCTCTCTGCAGGAAATAATGAAGTGTACCTTGCCATTGAATTTTGTACAATCAAACTTTATTAAATTGTTGGTTTATATCAATAAACATATTGTTGCTTCTCTCTTATGAGTGAAGTATATTAGTCCATACATGAGATATGAAAAAATAGAAAATTAAAAATAATCACAGACAACCTTTTTGTAAGAGACTTCTGGGCTGCTTTCATCCAGCATAGAGCAAAATTATCCCGTCCCTGTCCATCTGAGAATAGAAGGCACCAAGCTGCTCATCTTAGGTTGCAGTAAGGAAACTGGCTCAGGACGCAGGATCAAACCACAGTGCCCTCAGCCCACTCTGCTGCAGTGGGAGGCTTTCAAGCTCTGCCTGTTAACCACCTTTTCAAAGTCTGATCTCCAGTTTGCATCTCCTGATTTTCTTGTATGAGCTGTACACCACCAGTTAATTGCCTCTGTCTGAAGTAGCCTCCTTAGCACATAAAATCTCTCCATGCCTTCTCTTTTCTTTTTCCTTCTGCAGTGCACTGTGAAAGGAACTTCTAAAGAGAATTACAGAAGCACCTGAAAACCAAAGAGGTTGCAACTTGAGCATTTTCAGACGGAAAGAGGCTGATGGAATTGATTCCATAGTAAATTCTTTCCTCTTATGAAATGGAGCTTTTTTAAAAAAAATATCTAAATAGATTAATTCCACTGTAAAAATAGAAACAGAAAAAAATAATTAGTATATATCTTCTGGTCATGATTTTTAAAAAGTGATATGCATATATCTAACTTTGCCAAATAAATGGCCTCATTCTTCTTTTATAGGAGGCTAAAGCCTTCTACAAACAGTCCTCTCACAGAAAGAATCTCAGGTTGTTAACAAAAAACCCTTAGATGCCAAGACAGCACTCAATGAGTGCAAATATTGGCCATTAAACTTGACAGAGAGGCCAAGATCTGAGTTGAAAAGCTGAAGAAAAAAAAAAAGATAGCTTGACATTGGTTCTCATCTTGAAAACATGCAAACCCACCACAAGTGCTAAACATGTCAACTGAAATGAAACTACAGCACAGCCTACAATCCAAGTGACAAGCGAAAATGGAATAGTCAGGACCAACAATGTTTATTTTCCCTAGAGGAAAAAAAATCATATAACTTCTTCATAACACAACAAAATTTAAAGAAGTTAAAGAAGAGAAAGACACAGAATACAGTATTCAATTTACTACTACATCTGGTGTTTATTAGAAAATAATTCATATGCTGCTGCCAAAAGATAAAACCAAATTACATACAACAGTCCTGATTTTCAGCCAGGTTTAAGATCTCTTCAGGGCAGGTGGAGAGCAGGAGCCTTTAAAGTAGCACAAAAGGTGTACAAACTGATAAATACTTCATGTTATGCAACTCTGCTTGCCACTGGCACGTGAGGACCTCTTGGCTTAGTCCCCTGGAAAACAGGATCTCCATCACTGGGGTGCTGCAACGGGCAAAGAGCTCGGGGAATTGCTCAGCTGGAAACGTGTGAACATGCACTGCCCTGTACCCTGTGTCTGGCAGCCTCCCAAAGAGTAAAAGACCCTGATGAAAATTGCTGTAATGGCTGTGAAAATACAGTGCTGCAACTCCTCTTTGGCCTCCAGGTTTGACTCAAAGGTCACCCCAGAGGGGAGGAGAAGGAGTAGCTTTCTGCTGGGAATAGCATGTCAGAGTTAGGTACCGTGTTCCAACCTAACTCACACATTTCAGCATCATGTCAGGGTTGGTCAACTGACCCATTACTGCTGATCTCTGCCTGTTTCTTGGGATGCTGGAAGGTAATGCCTGCTTGAGCAGCCTTAGAGCCATCTCTGTTCCCTATGCTTTCCTGAATTTCCCTTGTGATATTTGGCTATACCCAAAGATCAAGGTCAAAATACGCTGTAACTGCTCATATAACACTTACATTTTCTCCTGAAACTTTGCCCTCAAGAACAGGGCTTGACTATGATCTTAAACCAGCAGCCAACTACTGTTGGCTATCACTCCATGAGTGAAACCGTTGCACAAGTGGAGATGATGCACACCAACAGTACAGCACTGCAGCCTCCTTGTTCTGGATCAATAAAACATGCTCTTCATTCCTAAACAGTGTGATTTTCTCAGCCTGATCTCTTTCTCATCTTTATTTGATGGAAGAGGCAGCTTTGTAGAAGCACTGTGCCTGGTTAGACAGCAAAACTCTTTAATGGTTCATATCACTGCTCTAAAAATCTAAAACTCACTTCAAGCCACAGCCAGGCAGGAGGATACAAGTCAGCTTACAGATAATTAAGCATGCATGTATTCCAAAAACTTCCACTGGCCTTTTTCCTTCATGTCAGGAAGGAATTGGGAAAGCAGAGATATTACAAAGAGACAAAATGCCAAAACCTCATGATCAAAGCATTTTAAGGAGCAGCAGAGCAATCTAGTGATTAGCACAGCATGTATGAGTCCAAATGAACAAAAACCTGGGCTTGAATGAGGAGACCTCAGAGCTTCACTTAAGAGAGGCATCTCTGCTTCCCCACCCATAAACAGTGCTGGGGGACAGAGGTCCTCTGTGCTAAGGTACCAATTAGCATCCAGCAAAAAATCATAGTTTAAACCACTCAGGGCACTACACAGCCCCCTGCTCCTGCTCTCTGCATGAAGCAAACATGGGAAAAAAGCAAAAAAAACCAGACTCTCAGTGAGTTTTCTTCAGGGCTTTGCCAATTGAGCTAATTAAATGTCATAGAGGAGTTTTGCTCCGAGCCAAGTGAACGATTTGTGTGCTTACACATACCACGGGCATGTCATGCAGAAAGCCATCAGATCTGACCAGATGAAACAGGAGATCCCAGAAAATCCCCTTTGCAGGCTCATAACTTTACAAATAATAAACAATTAGTAGCATTCTGTATTTATCCCATGGGCGTTCTGGGCATCTCTCAGTGCCTAAAATGAGCCTACAGAAAAGGTGTAGAGGAACTTTTTACAAAAGCATGTAGTGACAGGACAAGTGGTAATGGCTGTAAACCAAAACAGGGTAGATTTAGATTAGATATTAGGAAGAAATTCTTTACTATGAGAGTTGTGAGGTGCTGGAACTGTTTGTCCAGAGAGATGGTAGATGCTCCATCCCTGGAAACATTCAGTCAGGTTGGATGGGGCTTTGAGCAACCTGGTTTAGTAGAATTTGTCCCTACTCATTGCAGGGGGCTTGGACTAGACGAGCTTTAAAGGTCCCTTCCAAACTTTTCTATGATATTGTGATTATAAAGCTCTGAGGACTATTGAAGTCATGTAGCTCATTGCTGATGCACCTTAGTTATTTCCAGAGTTAATGTCAGTGAAGCTGATGACACTTGTGGACCTAGCTTACAAAATTTCACCTCAATACCCTTGTGGAGTATCCTCGCAGTATCACATATGGTCTCCAATTCTGACCACACCAAATTTTAACTTATTTCCAGAGATATACATGCCACCAGCACTGGCCATTGGTCTCCAGAGCACAAACAGCTTCCTTCTGCCAGCCAGAAGAAAAAATGTATGAGTAGTTGGTTTACTGATAGACAACTGGATTCCTTTCTTTTGCTCTTCCACAGATGGTCCTGAGGAACCTGAGACAGTTAAGTCGGATATTCCAAATTACATGGCCTAAATTTCAGGAAAGAATCTCATGTATGCTCAAAAAATAAACAAACAGAAGCAAAAAAAAATGAGGGTCTACAAAGAATTCCCACCTCCATGTAGTAGAAGACAATGGTGCAGAGACTACCAAATGTTATGTTTAAATACAAAAGTGAAAAATACCTTTCAAACTCCAATCCCTGCTGTCCTGTTTCTCAGTTCCACTATCTGTAAAACTGGAGAAACACTAATCTAACGTAATTCAATCCAATCTACAGCAATCTGCAGTTATCTGAAGCAAGTATCAATAGAGATTTTCAGGAGTTAAAACAGCAGTGGAGCTCACAGACATATCCTAGCTGATGACGGCCTTTTCTTCATCCTTATCTCCTCCCTTCTGAGGATAATGCACCTAAAACACAGTTTACTAAATTCCGGTAGAGTTTGGAAAATTACTTTCTAATGTGTGCCTGTTCTCCCCTAGGACCTGATGTTTTCCCCACAGATGTTTACAAATTTTTCTGTCACTTGGCCACAAATTTATTTCTAAATGGAAAAATATACCTTCTTTAAAAAGCACAGCTAAATAGAAAAACCTCTGAATGTAACACGCCAGAGCTATCTACCAGGAAAAAAGACTAAACCAACTGTATTTTCCCCCAAATAACCTTCCTGCCTTTTGCCTCTCTCAGAGGTCTAAATAATTTAGATCTTCTTTCCTAAATATTAAAGAACCATGGTAGAACTAAATGTTAAGACTTAACAGTGCTGAGACAGTTGGTACAACAAGAGCTGTTAGGGGTACTGACCCAGCCTGATTTTTCTTTTCCATGTGCTGAATTAAGCCCACTGGGATTATGACAACAGGACTAAGGGAAATGTCACCATACTGGCATTTACCCCGTGTTAAGGGAGTAGAGATTGAGTCTTGGCTTTGAACACTTTAGTTCTTGGAGCAGGAAGGGCAGGGGACCCTGCTGTGCAAAAAAAATACATGGTACCAACAGAAAGCAGTGTATTTTTCAACACAAGATCTCATTATTGATTAAGTTTATTTAGAGCAGCATTTACAAAATAAGGCATGGCCTGAGTAGTAAGTGACTAGCTAAAGTTTGACAGGGTTCCCAAAGGAACCTGCAATCAGAGACACTGACATTGATACCATGCTCACAATTACAGGCAAAGCATGATTTAACCTTGCCTGCTTTATCTACATCTGCCTTCTGCTCCACATAGAAATTCATAAATCTTCGGTGCACTGATATCAGCATTTTTGCAATCTTTATTCACTATTTCAAAAGGACTGGTATCTTCATATTCACATAAGCATCCTTTTTCTGTTGGTCCAGACAACAGGCTGCCTCTCCAAGGATTCATCAAGATTGAAATGCAGACATCAGTCCAAGTCTGCTGCCACAATTACCCTGATCAGAATAAACAAAGCTTTTCTGAAACCTGAATTTTAGGAAAATAGACCCAGTTGTTTTTTCCCCAAGCTCTCACTGCTGTGCCTTATATTTTTATAGATAAATCACTCTCATGTTTGACGATTACACTCTGGTATCCAGCCATCCATCTGGACACGCAAGCAATGTCCTGGCTCTTGGGAAATGGCAGAGAAGGATTTAATACCATAATTCTTCCCAGCTTTTCTTACCCACACTGACAACTAGCTAGACGGTAGACAAGGCTGATGCTGCAAGAGGGATGCAATTTGAGATTAGGATGTCTACATTTAGGTGTTTGTATGAGTACCAGGTGTCTTAAACTCCTATTACAGCCAACAGGGATCTAGTCAGAGGAAATCAATGGGATATAAGCAGCAAGTCAGGGAGCAGCCAGCCTACAGCAACCTTACAATGAGCTTCATCACTCCCTAGACACCACTGACTGTGTCCCACTGACTATAATGGGAGTTTAGATACTGCCTGTCCAATTCCACTGCCCAAATGGAGTTACCTAGCATCATTTGAGATGTCTCAGCATCTCTAAGACATAGTGTTGGTGCTGGCAGACACAACACAAGAACTGTGGTACATTCATGTCCCTGTGGTACAGCAGCTGGAAGAACACCTGGCGCATTTCACAGAGCACTACTGCAGAAAAATCCTGCCCTGACTTCTGGGTGAGCAGAAATAAATGTCTAAATTGGTGTTATAATCCTAAAGTGAGTCCTACCCTTCAAGGATTTACACTGGTTACCCAATTAGTGCAGAGAGTGAGTTTCAGTCTGCCTGAGGACTCATTCAAGTCAACACTCCCACAGCAAGTTGATGGCATTTTTTCACCTCTGCAGTAACACTGGCTATAAACTTTGGCTCTCTTTACTATTCTTTTTTTTGTTGTTGTATTAAATGAAGTTGGAAACCTTCAGGAATACATGAAATTTCATGCTTAGGAATGCTGTTATAATGGTGTTTAGGAGTGCTGTTACAGCACACACAAACATGCAGCCAAAGTGTGAAGATTTAGTCATATTTACACACCAGAAAGGAGTGTCCTTCCAGTTATGCTCCAGTATTCCCTTCCCACTCATCAAAAAAAATCTCTTTTTTGGTAAACACTACCACCTGGACTTCATGGTGCTGTTGAAAAAATTATGCATGCTGGCATTCAAATGACTCATGGAACAGCACGAGTTTTTCTACCACACAATGTAAACACACAACTTTGCTTTGATAACACCTATATTTTATCATCTTATTTTATTATTTGGGTGCATTTGTGCACTTCAGCCTCTGCAAAGAACAGCTACTTCTCAGTTAAATACAGTCAATGTTGATAGGAACAACCATAACAGTGTTAGTTAAATTGCTAAGTCTGCAAATAACAGTGGTAGGGCCACAGCGAAATTTGCTCCCTTTGTTCCAACTCTTTCCAATTCCTATTTCCAAAGCATGAGACTATATAAGTGACAACTTCTATTGAATAAAATATTGTTTGGTTTTTTTTCTTTCTGGATGATCTCCATATCAAAATCCAAATCCAACAAATGCTAACAACGAAGTAAGAAAGGATCTTTAGGAAAGAATAAGTAATGCGTGGTAATGTCTCTACAAACTATAATTTAAAGTTCTAGAGGCCTCATTTTTGTAAAATCACTAAAATTTTAAGACTCAGGGACTGTAATTCTTCATTACTGATTCTTCAATAAACTTTATGTTTTACACTGAAAAAGCTTTAGTGGCAGTTCTTCCATCAGCACACAGGAGATTTAGGTATGTAACTTCTGGTGGCATTACTGGAAGTTAAATATGGACATCCTTCCTGTGCTTAAAGAAAATCAGGACACTCTCCCTCTCTTTCAGTTCGTCCATATCAGCTGCCAATCAGAATTTCTCTGGTGAAAAATATACATTGAAAAATATAATGAAGCTACAGCAGGAAAGTATGTGAGGAAGGCTAACTGTTGGAGGTCACTTACAATATTCTGCTGTCAAAGACAGTTTTAGCATTTTTATCATGTGATGGTGCACAGCATTGATCACTTTCCATTAAAATCATAAAAAGCACTGAGGTTTTCTGAAAAAAATAATAAAAGGCGATAAAAGAGAACAAAACAAAACAAAACAAAACAAACTTGAATTACTGCCATAAATATTTTGAGGGTCCATAAGCAACTTCTTTCCTTCTCTCCTTTTTTGTAATACCTTCATCAATTCCATTATGATTGTACATATCTAGAAATTCCAGGTGCAGCTTCTGAGTGGCAGCTTCAAATATCTTCATAAAAGACCCAGCTGCAGTGATCAAGAGCCACCACTGCCTTTTTGGTGGCCCATTAAAGATATCTGTGTTTCAATCCAAATCAGCCATTCAGTGCCCCTGAGCTGGACAAACCAGCAAGGCAGTTTATTTTTTGTGCTATTAATGCTCTTTATGGGCAACAGTACACACAGATTAACAAAAAAATACAAGCTAATTTCCCCTAACACTTAATGTGAGAAAAAAAATCTGGTTTTATTTGCCAAAAAGTAAATTCACTTATTTGTAAAGTGGAGTATTCAGTGGCCCTCCCTGCCATAAAAAACACACCACAACCCAAAACAGTAGAAGCAGAGCAGGCATAGGAAGGAAGCAGGAATGACCCCTAAATGAGGGAGTGAAAGATACAGACAGGGCAGAGATATGCTCTGTAATACTGCTTCAGCCTTAGGGAATTCTGGCAATATCGAGATAACTCAAGTGACTACATTTGGAACAAATGAGAAAATGTGAAGGTACAGAGCACTCCGAGATCAGGACCTGGGAAACTGAAGGATAGTCCTGACCTGCTGGAGGAGAGATCTCTAACAATAAAGAGTGGCTAAACCTGGAGTAAGTGACTGAAAATCTTCAGTGGCCTCTGCTGGCAGATGAATTGTGCAACGGGTGGTCAGACAAGAGGACTGGCAGTGAGGCAACACATCATGTCACGGGAAATGTGTTTCACTGCCTGCTCCAGTGGACTCCAGGTGCAGCCCTGAGAGATGTTAAACAGTGTAAGAGAAAGTACCCCACGACAATCAATGAGCTTACACACAGATATCACTGCTAAGCACAGAGAATACTAAGTGAAGAATAAAGTCCTAAGTTTGAGGGATGACCATAAAGCAATGAACAAATATAAAATCTAAGTTCCTTGATGTAGGAAGCAGTATTATGCTACCTGGCTGGAGAGCCTCAAGTTCAATTGAATCCCAATATGCAAGTGGCATTCCTACAGAGTGCCGCAATAGAAATAACACTGATGCTAGTCCCTGCTGCTGGACCTTTCTTGGTCTTGTAACCTATGTAAAACTCTCTGATCCTCCACTTAGGAGAACAGTTAAAGCAGTGGCACAGTCTCTGTGTGAGGTCATTATCTAGCAAAATCTGACTTGAATATAAAACTGCACTAAAAATCTGCAAACACTAGAATGGTTGTAATGCTATAAACTAATACATAAAAAAAAAAGAAGTCCCATTGAAATCAATACCGAATCACTTTTAAAAAGCAACTGGTTTATTTGCAAAAAGCACCAAAAACAACAACTGAAAATGGGAGGTCGAGAGAAACTCGCCCTCCCAGCGGCAAGGCAGAGAAATGCTGCGAGGGGCGTGGGGTGCTCCCTCAGCCACGTGTGCCTCAGCAGGGCCACAGAACCAAAGGAGGAGCAGGAGCAGGGGTGCGGGAGGTTTTTAAAGACTCCCCACCAGCTCCGGATTGCTGCCTCTGAATCCTTCCCATTGCCTCGCTAGGGGTATCCATGTCAAGGGAGCCTTGGACACCGACTCCATTGGTATAGCTCCTTTTCCAATTGCTGGTTAGCGTGACATCATTGGAACTTCTTGGTCCTTCTGGAAACTTCCTTAGCTAACCCCCCTTTTCAGGTAGCCTGATCTTGTGGTTACAACAAAACATTACACCCGTACATTTCAAGCCGCTTAACTTAATTAATTTTTAACTTACAATTTAACAAATCACTATCTCCAGTCCCAAACATATTCCTAACAAACTCTTAAACTTGTAAACTGTGACAAACCATTAAAAAATCAACGTTTATAACACCATGGTGTATCTGCTGCCCTGAGTAGCAATAAATTACCAGCGGCACACATCTGTCTGTCATAATTTCAGCCTCTCCCTAGCATTCCAATTTTAATGGCTTATTTGCCATCTGCAAACAAGCAAATTAGCTGATTTCAAAATGTTGATGTCCTGCCCGTTTTCAACTTGCCAGCAGAGCTGAGAGGGATCGAGTGCCCAGTACCTTTGACAGCCCCCAATCCTCTCCCTGGGGCTCTCACCAAGGACAAGCCCCAACTTTGCTGAAGTGTATTTTATTCTGCCTGGTTGAAGACATGACACCTAAGAGGGCTGTACATGCTCTTTTTTTTAAATTACCCAAGGTTTTATAATTTTAACAGCCTTCCTTTCAACTGAATTGAAAAATTGATGAGTTCCCTGCTTATCCTCCACGTGCCCTGGTGCCTGCAACACAACTTTCTCTTTTGGGTATGCTTCCCTCCATGATCATCTTTTGGAGCAAGGTTTGGGTGTCCTGGTGTAGGGACTGTGCAACCTACTGTATCTCTGTCCCTTCTATAACTTTTTTCCTTCATTCCAAAGGCAAATATGTTCTTCCTGGCACTATAGTTTGATAAATTCTCAGATTTTAAACACAGTAACATAGGGCCAACAATAAAGATGTGGGTTACCACATAGTGGGTTACCAAGTTATCATCCTCCACCAAAGAGCTCACACACCATATAAGGGAAGTGCTCATCCTTACTTTTACCGATAAAAAACTAAAGCATGGGCAGACCCTCTGTCCCAGTCTCAGTGAGGTGGAACTACTGCTGACTTCTGTGAGTTCACATCAGATCCCCAAGACCATGCTTACACTGGGAGGTTAAAAGCAGGTTAGAGGTTTTCTTGGTGGCAGCAGTGTCTGGCCTTGGAAATCAACTAAAACCTGCAATAACGTGATAATGTGAAAATGTAAAGCCTAAACTACTCAGGCAGTATCCCAGCTAACTCAGGGCTTAATCCAGGAATTGCGACATTCCCCTCAAGTGTTTTAACCAAAGTTTATTTCTGTAAATGTCAAGAAATGCAAATCATCCTTAACTATACCTATATAAATATATGGTGAATAAGTGCTATGTGATAATCAAACTATTTCATTGATTGAAAAAAAGAATCCCAGCGTGTCAATCTGCTTATTTTAAAACCAGCATGAAATTCCCCAGTAAAAATGCAAAGCTCACAAACACCAAGCCCTCCAGACAAGGCATGAACAGACTGCATAAAAATAAAGAAAAGCACTAAATAAATGAATGAATGAAAGCAAATCACTTTCCTAGGTTTATTTAACAGCAGTAATATAGAAATAAGCCAAATCCATTCTACTGAGCAAGAAATTGAGTCTGAAGATTATCCCTTTTTTTTTTCTGTAGCCTAGGGGCCCTTTGTACTCCCATTGAAGTCGTGGCCTCAAGTAATCCATACAGCATTCACAACATGATATTATATCTATTTTATTGGGAAACACAATAATCAAAATGCTAAAATAAATCTTCTTCCTATTATTTGATTTAAGCATTGAAGTATTGAAGTGGCTAAGCTAATTTATTTTGATTATCAGCCCATTAGTCTTGGTATTATAAATTAACCCCACAATTTTGACAGAGCTTCCAGCTACCCAATGTCTGAAAATCTGGTTTTGTTTAAGCACATATCATGCTAAGATTTATTTTGGAAATTTCAATTAATCAGTTCTGGTCAATAAAAAGTTAATATAAAATGGTTTGCTGTTAAATGACATTGGCACTCATGCATTTGCTCTGTCCTACACCAGTTAAAAAGCCATTGCAGATTCCCAGTTAGAGTGTTCAGAGCTCTGCCTGCATTTTTAAAGCACCAACTGTTAGTTAATTTTGTTAGCATAAACACCCAATAAAATTTTATGGTGTGTTCAGCTCTCATTAAAGATGATAAACAGCGGCAGAGCAGCACCCACAAATAAACAGGGATGGGTCTGTTGCTGCTGATGCCCAGAACTCACTCAGATTCAGGGCTCAGCGCTTCCTGAGCCTGAGGACACTGCAGGGATACGGAGCACGAAATCTCAGGCACCGCTGGAAACCCCTGGAGCCCCACACAGCCCTTCCATAGCACTCCTGGCAAATGTTTAATGGGGAAGGAATGATCTTTCTCCAGCCCCTGAAAATAACAGCTGTTGTGAAATACACTCTTGGTGGTGCATACCTGCACAAGGCTACAACCACTGTTCCTTTGCTCTCCATCACCCAAAATACCCTAGGCAGGATTCTCCATCAACACCAGGACTAGAGGAGCCTGCTCTTGCCCAGGTTGCATCCTGTGGTTGGATTTCCTCCAGTCAGGGAAAGTGTGGCATCTGCCAGGAGGTTTTTTAATCACTCAGGGCATTTACAACATCAGCCTGGCCATCTCCCTTTGTCTTCCTGTCCTTCACAGGGGCATTGAGCCTTCCACTGAAACTTCTGGTCTTGACCTGCCATCATTCTTCTTGCCAAATTTCCTGTTAAGGAGACTTTTATAGGACAGCTGACACTCAGGAAGTCCCAGGAACACTCAAGGGAACACGGCTGGAATTAACTGCCAGAAGCCATCAGGTTTACAGGTAAAATTATAGAGAAAGCAGATTTCACTGTCTGAAATAAGAGCAAGATCAAGTCAAGAAGTTCCCACAGCCATTACTCCTAAAATCCTTAGGACTGGGTTGCTTAAGGCCTTAGAAATTTCTAAAATCATCTTTCCATTTACATCAACAGAAGCAAAACTCCTCTCACTAAATTCAGCACCTGTACCAGATCCTGTCGACTGAAACTTACAGTTTACAAGAAAGTCAGAGAATGTAATAAAACCCAGTTTCAAACACTTTACCTTTATAAGTTCCCTGGCACGTTTTCTTGATTTAGAGTTCACCACTAGAAGTTTTGATGGGTTTTGCCTCTGAAGCTTTGTGAAAGTTCCTCCCAAAGGAAATAGAAGATAGAGGATCTACACAAATTGGTCCAGGGGAAAGCGCTAAATCAACACTACACAGTTCCACAGTTTCTGAGTGCAAAATGAAACTTTGTTACATAAAAAGCCAAACTAACACATGGCTTCCCAAAGGACAGAGGACCCAAGCCTACAGCTTTCTCTCCCTTCTTTGCCCACAGTTTTTTCCTGCTGACATCTATCCTGGGCAAAGGATAACATGGTTCATAGAGAGGGATATGCTGGTAGGATGTCAGGAGCACATGCTGATGAGCCAGCTGGTTCTTAAATGAACAATGATTAGTATTATCTTGTTTTCCATGGCAGACAAGCTCAACTTCAGTCTATCATCTCTATCTAGTCTGAAATTTTCACAGAATTTAAGACAGTTATTATTCTGTTAAGCTTGGTAGGTTTGGCAGTTTACTCCTGGCACTTCACTGCCTGCAAAATCAAAGTAATTCTCCCATTCTCCCAGTTTTTTGCTTTTTATTGACAACTTAAATCATAAACACACTGAAGGCCAAGCCATTTCTGTCTGCATGGGGTTGCAGCATCCAGCAGGACTGGACCTTGATCTTGTTTGGGTCTCTTGTGCAATGTTGTATTAGACTACTCTGAAAGGTTGATATTTTGAGATGGCAGTGTAATTTCTACAGGACTGTCCTCTGAGTAAGGCTGGATTTTCGAGATAGCTGACTGATCATGTTTTAAAGCCCTGGCAGCTACATCGAGTCCTACTTTAATACTTATTAGGTGTGGAAGTCAACCTTGCATTCCCACTAGAGCATTAAAATTGGACAACTCAAAAATACACTGCTTAACTGTGCCCATGCAGGGCAACTTACCACTCACAGTAAAATACAATGTGCAAGTAAAGCTGAACTTGTTTCCGCTTCAGCAACAATACAGAGGAGCCTACACAGCTTCCTTATCTTAATTTTCTGCATCCAGGAGTCCTAGAAATGCTGTGCCTCTATTGCTTCCATAACTTTGGAGGTATTGAATCTCTCTGCAATTAAACCCACATAAATAAGCAGTAATTCAATTGAAATCAGTGGAATTCATATGAGGGGAATAGCTCATGTAAAAGAGAAGATAATTAGATTTACCCAGTGTAGATGCAATAATCTCTAATTAATCGTTTAAGGAATAAACGACTATAAAAACAGACTCCCTCATAACCTGTTAAAAGGACATTGTGGACCTCTTGCCCAGAGTTGTACAAATGCTGCACTGTCACTTTAGATTGGGGTAGCTAGAACACCCTACATCAGCAGTTTGCTTTTCTTACACATTAATTTTGTTCATTTCAAAACAATGAGAGAGAGCAACCAGGGGTACAATCAAAACTGCATTTCCAGTTCAGCTTAATTGAGTGTTACTTTGCTTTAACAAAGACTTTACATTACTGCATTGAGTTGTTTTCATACCCACATTCTTACATACCAATACTGCTAATTAGGACAATTGTTTCTCCTTTAGAAGAAAAGAAAAAAATAATCTCTCCAAATGATTTGCTGCTATCCTTGAGCATTCATTATTGCTGATTAAAAGTCAGGTTACAGTTATTCAGGCAGATGTACTAACTTTGATTTAACAAGCTTTTTTTAATGCTTATGTAATTACTACTGAGAGAGGAAAGGTGATTTTTTAGTATGCGCTACAGTCCAAATTGTGATGTCTGTCAACGCCAACAAAATCTATGATGGAAACAAGCTCCACTTGCTCAGGTTTAACTCAGCATTGTTTGCTTTTACCATACAGCCTGAGGGACTGTCTTTCTGCTGTTGAGGCAGAAAAACACTTGTCTCCCACCCACACATCAGCATTGGAATCAGGAAGAGGTTAAAGCCTAGATTCACAAAATAAAGATTTAAATGTCTAATAAAACATCACTGCAATTTAGGTAGTAAAATGACTGCATTACCCTCAAATAATTAATTTGGGTACTCATCAGTGGTGCCATAAGCTGCATCTGAGGATGGCAAAGGAGCTGGACTGGCATCTCACATGACAACAGGGATAGGAATCGGGAGACCTGATCCAGAAGACATGCACTGGCTATGTCCAAGACAGAGTTCCACATAAAACTGCTAAAACAGCTATAATTGTTCAAAAATATGGTCAGAAAGAAGTCAGAAGAGACTGAATAGCAGCAGGGGTGTGCCAGCATGTCTGAATGTACTGCTGAGGCTGCTGCACAGAGCTGGGGGTTTAGACCGTGCCCTCCAAATTGTGTTTGTCAGCCAATGGTTTGGCTAAAGGTGTTTTCATATAAAATAGAGACAGTGCATCGCCCTGTCCCCACGAGACACTGTGGCTTTCCATCTTTCCCACTCCAAAGAAGAGCCCTGAACTCTGATCTGGCCCTTCTCCAAAAGGAGAGATGGGAGGGCTCCTGCTGTGGAGCGGCATATCTGCTGATGGGTATGACAGTCCCCAGAAGATGGAAGCTGGTGGGCCTCTGAATCCTCATCAACACTTAGAAGGACACCAGATCCACAAATCCTGCTCCATGGGACACCTCCTCGATCACTGCACCCAGATGAAAGACCCCAAGTATAGTTTCTAAAGAAAGAAATTACCCCCAATGTTTTCTATAAACTTTCCTCCCTGAAGACAAAGGAAATTGGGAGTCCTGACATGAAACAAAGTGCCTTCTCACAGCATCTTCCTTGGTACTAATTTAATAAAAGAAGCAAAATTCAAGACACAGTTTCTGTGCCTTCTGTTGGCCGGTGTGGGGCTTTGGACTGCTGAATAAAAGCCAAAAGCCAGGAGCTGCAACATGCAATGTTGAAAAGCCTGAGTCCTCACATGGAGTTAGCCCTCATTAATTGCTTCAAGAAGTCTGTCGAAATGTGACAGCTTGGAACTGACCCCCAAATTCTTATGCCAGGATCTGAGTGACTCTGCAATAATGTGCACTTCCTTAGCCAGAGTCGAAGCCTGCTCCCAGCCCACACTGGAGAGATGGGTGGTTTTGTACAGACTCAGCCTGCTCACCACCCCAACCACCCCAGCACATCAGAAATCTTCCTGTGACATAGCTTCTGTGACATAGCTTTTCATAACAGCACTGGGGTGAATCCTCTTGCCTTCCTCCCACAAATTGTCTTAGGAAAGGCAAAGGGATTAGTCACAGGCAGGAAGAAAAGAGCATTAGAAGCTGTATGTACACAAACTATTTCTCAAAAATAGTTCTCTCTAGACAATAAATCAGTCTTTCAGTAGCACAAGTGGCTTAGAGCTAGATCTTGGTTAGAAACAGCTAAAACACATTACATAGAAATGTTAAAAATATATACACCTTTTAGTGGGCATGCATTACTAGAGTTTGGAATTACAATCAAGCTATCTACTTAAGGGCTTTAATTGTATCCCTCCTTTAAAATGCTACCTCCTTTGCTCACCACAACTGAGCAAAGCTGTAAATCTTGCAAAAGAAATGTGAAGTCTAAGTGCCCATTGCCTACCAAGAGGGAAGCTCAAAAGAAGCCAGGAAGAAGAGTGACCTTGCCTCAGTGAATTGGCATTGAGTTGACACAACATCACAAATTTTTTTTCTTTTTGGGTAAAAAAAACTCTAACAGGTTGCTTAATGAGCTGTGAAAGCAAAGTGTTTGATTCATGATGAATTATTTTCTCAACACACTCCCTCTTGGGAAGACCCCAGCCCTCACCCATAGTTTCCTCTTTGCCACCATAAACTTTCAGTTCTTCTAGAAGTTTCTTCTGTGCTTTTTTTTTTTTCCTCCCATTCCCTCTCAATCTTCGAATGGCCTGTGATGGGCAAAGGTCAGACCCTGATGTGGCAACAGCCATGGGCTGGCTGAGGTGCGGGGACAGGACGGGACAGATTTTTCCCCGCTTGTTCCTTTACTCAGGTATTAAATAGTCCTTCTGTATTAAACAATTGATGTCCACGACACTGGTAGCAAGTTGACACTTACAACACTACTCTTGTTCTGTCAGTTTTGGTTAAAATTGGCTGTGAGTTCAAAAGTTTGGAGATTAGAAAAGTCAGATAAATCCTGTTTGTGGCTCTGTTGTTTTATTTTTTTGTTGAATTCTTTTGTTGTTGTTGTTCAGAAGAAAACAAAATGAAACAAAACAAATTAAACACAGGTATTAAACATCTCACAAGCACTTCCGTGCTTTAGAACTCAGTGTCAGAAAAAAAAACTTGGTTGTTCTGGCTCTTGTCTATTCCATCACAGAGCTCTTACCAGTCAGTTACTTTATTTTTCAGCCCCATTTGGCACACTCTCATTTCAGAACTCTGCAAGGTTTCCTTGAAACTAAATCAGTCATGCATGGAGTTTTCTGTGTTTTAATTAAAACCTGAAATCATCAATCATTTCGATCTCACGACTTGAAAAAAAATGTATTTATTTCCAATGGAAAAAGTATCCACATACTACAGCATTTGAAAATGAGACGAAAATGCCTTGAAGGCAAATAAAAATGTATCAATTATCATGTGCTAAGAATATACACATTTGAGCTCCATCTCTTTCTTCTGCATGAAAGTATTAGGCCAGCAGCTTGATACAATAAATTCTTACTGATATGCAATAGCCTTAGCTGTTCAACCCAAAACTCAAAGAAAACCAGGAAGTGCAAAGGAAGGAGGCCCTACATTGAAATTACAGGCAAGATCCAGAGGACCTTTAGTTTAAGGCCCTTGAATTATGCAAAGAGCTTATGTATGGGTTCAACTTCAAATATATGATTAGTCATGGAGCTAAGTAAATAATTTCAGCAGACTCATCTAATCTGTTTGTTTGCTTCCACAGCCCTCATCATGTTGCATCTTTTAATACTCACATAGCCTTATGATTAGTGTGTTTAATCCTGAAAGCACCATATGAAAAAAGGAGGAACAACGATATTCACTTCACAGAAGGGAAGCTATGAAGTAAATCTGCGTGCTTAAGAGTTTGCAGAGTCAGGTCTGCTCTAACCAGGCATGAAGTATACAACCAGGTGAGCAGCAGCACCAGCATCTCAAACAACACCACAACATCAAGTCCAGAGGATCAAACAGGACACCAGTATTAAGAGGTACAATTTAAAAAAAAAGGAAATCAGCACAGCACCATTTCTGATGAAAGGTAAAGTTTGCATTTCTTTAAGGTGCACCCCATTAGCCATTACAGGATCACATCTCTTTACAAAATGTTAGCCTCAAAAAGCACATTAAATCTTGGGGGG
>VZRZ01006287.1:210525-282096 GCA_013398175.1 Climacteris rufus | reverse complement strand
GGGGGGGGGGGTGTCCACCATAACACAGAAACATAAACACTGAGAAACGCTTCAAAGAGTTGCAGAAGAACAACATCAACAGCATTGCCTACAAGAGGGCACATGCATGTGCCTTTACAGAACTCACACCCCGCAATATAATCTAGCTATGTAGATGTAAGGGTATGTCCATCACTACCTAAAAATGGGTAATGCAAATTTGACCTGGATCAGGCGCAAGCACCCAGTTACATTTCTGTTGAATTCAGCAGAGTGCACAGTAAGTTGTTTCATCTCAGTTATTTATTTTTAATGCTGGCTATGCAAACACACTGTGGCAAGAAGTAAACGCAGTGCATAAAGCTGTACCCGAACCTATGTTCCACTCCACCACAAATCCTTACCTTCAAAGCGTTTTATCCCGTTTGAAGCAGGTGCACGAGTTCGGACCATTCCAGCACTGGATGCTGCGAGGCCGCAGCACCCTGAGCGCCCGGTCCAGCACCCCCCGGGTGGCAGCCCCAAGGGGTCACCCTGCGCGGAGGGACGGAGAGCCACGCAGAGCCATCCCTGCCCCAGCACCCTGCGGGGAGGCGGCTCCACAGCCCGGGCGGCGGCGGCGGCCGGGGACAGATGCTGAACTTCGCGAAGTGATGGGCTAGCGGGGAGCGCAGGGGCTGCCGCCCGGGACCGGGGGGGACACGCTCTCAGCTGTAGGTTTAGGGACCCGGAGCCGAGGAGGGAGGACCGGGCATCCCCGCCGCCGCGCAGCCCAGCCAGCCCCGCTCCCCCCGGCACGCAGAACCCCGGCCGGTCCTACCTTGGAGCCCTTGCCGGAGCAGCGGACGTGGTTGCTCACCCCGGCCGTCTGGTTCATGCTGGGGCCGGCGGGCGGGCTGGAAAGTTGGGCTTCGGGCACGACCCCCCGAGCGGCGGCGGGGGGCTGGCAGCAGGCAGGGCAGGACGGGCTGTACCCGCTCCGGGACTCCTCTCACCCCGCTCCGGGACTCCTCTCACCCCGCTCCGGGACTCCTCTCACCCCGCTCCGGGGGTCTCACCCCGCTCCGGGACTCTGCCCCGGCCGCCGGGGTCCGCGCGTTGGCACTCCCGGCTNCGCCCCCCGCCCTCCGAGGCGGCCGCGGAGCGGGGAGGGCTGGCCCGGCCGCGCTCGGCTCCGCTCCGCTCCCCGCGGGACGGGACGGGGTGGGACGGGGCGCTCCGCACCCCGGGGGTCCCGCAGCCCGGCACCCTCACTCCTGCCGCATTATTTCATTTATTATTTCATTTAATCCCGCACCCCCGGCGTGGGCAGCGGGAAACCGCGTTAAAGATGCCAAGGGTTCCCACAGGGCTGGGGTTTGACCCACTGGTGCTCGGGGTTGTGAGTCCGGCTCTTCCCGGTGAGATGAATGCTGGACAGATGCTTCCTTATGACCAAGCTGCAGGATTTGGGTCTTATTTTTTTTTTTTTGCGCAATTCCTTTTCCAGGTGTGCTAGAGTTCAGGGTTTAGGTTTAGTCTCTTTTGTTGTTTTTCGTTTTTGGGAAATAAGACCTGCACAAGCAACTCTGCTTTGCTTGGTTCTTTAAGTTTGTAGGGTTTTTTACACAAACATAAAAAATCCGTGTCTTGTCATTATTGAGATATTTTTCCTACCCATGGACCCCCCCTCCAGCTCATGAGGCCAGACACCACCTCCTCTTTTATTGCAATAAAAACCTTGTGAAATTCAGTCTCGGAGTAGGAAAAGAAAAAAAAAACAACCAAACAAAACCCCTAATACACCATATGTTTTAGTTAGAAGATCTGGATAGCCAAGGCTAAAAGGATCCACATTTCATCTCATCAGATCATAGGGGTTTTGTTTTGGGATTAATCTATCAAAATAGATTGCTTCCAGTATTTTTATATTCCTACAACATACTTTAATACCTTTAAATAAATAAAACCATTTCTGGATGTTGCAGAAGGCACAGAAATTGTTGCTTGTCATCCACCAGAGCCAATGGTGCTTTGGAGAAACTCAGCTCTTTTGTTTCTGAAGGGCACATCTTTAACTGGCTGTATCTTCCAGCCCTGTGGCTAAAATGGATTTAGGGAGACCACCATGGAGGCTAATAGCAGAATAAAGTATAGTTAAAAGGTAAACTTGGTTAGAAACACTTGGTTTCAGCGGTGAAGCAGGAGAGAGGACCCAAAGCCACCCTGTGCTGTCAAACATCCCTCCCTGTCAGCCAGGTACACTGATTTTGAGAGAACAATGGCCATCTAAAGACTTGTTTCATTAGAGAAACAACTCCCTCAGGGAACAAACCACCTTTTTAGGGTCAGTCCTTCCTCCTCGGGCAGCTCTCCTGTAGTAGTGACCACACTCCACTCCTTCTCTTGTATTGTATGCTCTCCTTTGGCTCACAGGGCTGCCAGGGAGTCCCTCTCAGGGACAAGTGTCCCACCAACCTCTGTGGCCAGTGGCTGCTGGGTTCTCTGTCCAGCATGCTTAGCCTCAAATACCACGTTATCACTGTTCCCTGCTACAGCCCTACAATGGCTTTTATTCTTTTGTGCTAATTAAGGTTTGAAGTTTCCTGTTCTGACTGCTCCGTTCAAGTGGTTTGGTTTTTATAACTTCCCAAGCAAAATGTCTGCTAATAAATCCAATTATAGACTTTGAGTTGCGTATTTGATGGGTCCTGGCATAATTATATTCTCTTAGTACAGTTTGCTGCACGGAGACATGCAGAAGTCCCTGGATTTATTTGCAAATGTACAAACAAGCAGAAAAAAAATAGGGGAAAAAAAGAGAGATAGGCAAGCAAAACTGCCCAAAGAGATTTCAAATACATGGCAAACCCCTCTGGTCACTATATGGAGCAAGTGAAAAATCTTTACTCTTGTCACTCTTTGTTGCACAACAAATTATCTGCATTACACAGGCTGATCATGACAGTGTTGTCCCATGGGTTTATCAGTTTTGTCCTGAAGCAAAGCAGAAGACACCACTCCACCAACCCTCTCCAAGGAGAAACTCCTCTCCATTCTGTGATCAGCCAGTTAGAGCAGGCAGGGAGTCTATTTTCACTACAGGGAACATTTTGTCTTATTCTGTGGCAAGAAAGAGACAAGGAAAATCTCCTGCTATCTCTCATTTTTCCACTGAATGCCTGCCCCACTCGTGGGAATCTCCATTCTCCCCTAAAACCAAAACAAATCTTACGGCACTGGACAATCCTTCTCTGTAGGAAAGAGCAGCCTCCAGCTTAGATACTGGAGAGAGATCACAGGAAAAGATTTTGCTTTCAAAAATATGAGTAAACATGTTGATGTTCACTAAGCCTTGAAAGGAGACTACTGAATGCATAGTGGAAGTGCAGCCTTTGCAATTTGGGAGAAATTGATTCATTTTCAAACTCTCCTAAGGCCTCTCTACATGATCCTGGAAGAGAAAAATATCTCCATTATTCTTGTTTCCCTTCAGTGCTCCTGCACTGAGGGAGATCCCACCTCTGCCCAGCCACTCCCAACTTCTCTCAGGCAGAGCAAACCTGTGCAGTCCTACAGCATCCACCATCATTTGGCCCTAGTTTCAGTGAAGGTCCCTAATTTCTGCAGAAAACCACCTGTGAAATCATTACAGTCTGTTGTTTTTTTAACTGGAGTGGCTTTTATATCTAGAAAAGAACTGACAATGCCACAAACAGCACAAAGTTTTCCAGTGCCTGTGAGAAAAGTAAGTGATTTGTAGATTAGTATTCGTAGACTGTTTAGTGAAGTGTGAAGGAACAACAATATACTGTCATATAAGCTGTAGCATATAAACATCCCTTGGCATTTTACACTTTGAAAAGGATTATACATAAGCTCAGCTGAGAAGAGTATTAAAAAGGAATCTCAGTTATACTTTCTGGGAACTTTTAGTTATCTGTCTTTGGAGCTGAGCTAAAGCTATGCAAAATGAATGCAAGGAAATCCATGCAATCATGACATGAGACTTAAAAACAAAACAAAATTTTAAAGCCAAAATTATGTCATAAAATTTAGTAATGTGTTACAGACTTTTTAAGTTCTTAAAATTCATAATTCACAGATGAACACTGGAAAACTGGGTGAAAGTCAAAACTGAAATCAAGAGCTTTACATATTTATCCTGACTCTGGAAGCTGAGTCTCTTAGAGAAATGTCCAGTGTCACAAAACTCAAAGAAATAATGCCAGGACTGCCAAGACTGTTAAATTAATCTAGTTCCAAGTTCCAGGTTAGATTTATATGAGGACCTTTGAAATATTTCTTAATGTTTTAAATTCTACCCGGGAGTCTGTTTTGATCTAAATTTAAGTTGTCTGGGACATGGTAACATTGCTCTGTGAACTTCAGGGGTTTTGAGGTTTTCTCGATAACATGGCAAAGACAAAACACTACTGGTTTCCTTCTCCAATATTTTTAGTAGGAAGCTGACTGAGATAAGTCCAACACCTCATCACTCAGTAAATTTTGACATCACGTGAGATGTAACCAGAATAACACACCCATTTTGTACGGGTCAAAGCCACATTGCAGGGACACAGAAATTGAAATGTGAACTGGCACTTTTACAGAGTTCAAAGTATTGCAGAAATCGTCGAGGTTCACCTTGCCCTCCACCTCAGAAGAGAAATGTGGTTGAAAGCCTGATTTAAGGAAAACAGAAAGATGAGCAGTCAACAAGCAGTGAGCACAGAGAACTCGAGAGCACGGGAGACAAGGAGGATGTGAAAACTGAGACCATGGAGTGCTAAAGAACACAATTCCAAAAATCAATGCAATGATGGATCAGGAACAAATGCAAAAAGCACAGCACGGGAAGGCTATAATTAGATGGTTTAGTCATAGCCAGGAGCCTGACTGAGCTTTTTGAATCCACTCAAGTGGACACGGTTAATGCAGAGTTTGGTTTGATTGTTAGAGTTCTCATGACAGCAACACAGAGGAGGCTTACAGGATCTTTTAGTCTCCATGATAGGAATATAGGTAAAAAGCCACCAGTGCACACAAGGGTCTCTCACACTATGGAAAAATGATACCTGCAGACAAATCTGAGCATCTCCTACTGCAGCTGTGCTTCTGGGACCACTGGTATGGACTCAGCAGAACTCTGGAAAGCAGGAATTACTCCAGCAGCATTTGAGCCTGTTCTGTCCATACTGTGTTCAGTAGCTCTGCAGTGAAAATGCAAAGAAACAGTCTTCACTCATATTTTCCTTTCAGTGCTACCACAGTAAAGGTTAATCAAAGATAAGGTAATGATGGGGGAAATTCCAGTGTAGAGTAATACTGATGGGAAAATTAAATCTCCCCAGAATAGAGACATCTCTATAGACTTCCAGGTTTATCAAAAGGCAGGGGAAAAGTGGTTTTAGTCCCCCAAAACTTGATCATGAAAACAAATCTTTATTCAGGAGACCCTATCAAGACACATCAATGCTGACTGTGACAGGATTAATAGCCAAGTTGCTGCTGCCAGCTCAGAGCCCAGCGAGGCCCAATATCCTGTCCTCAAGAAGAATTAATTTGAGTTCTGTGCATTCAAAGCCAGTTCATGGCATCTGTGCAGCCTTCTGCAGTCTGCAGCACTGACTGGTGGCAAAACCATCCCTAAAAGAAGTGGACCCAGTGAGAATCTCAGATGTGTATGAGAGCCAAAAAACTTTGTTTTTCTGGTCTTGTTTCTCTTAGCATATTCACAGCGCCTCTTATCTTGACCAAGCCGAATCCATCTCCTCAGTTATAGTTTCCAACTCTTCTTTTACCTGGCCTGTTGTTCCCCCAAGATGTCATGTCAAAACAGAGCTTAAAAAACAAACAACAATTCATTCTACAATGCTGGACTCCTCTGCTCTCCCACAATACTCCTCCTGCCTTTCCCTGCCTGCCTATCTCATCCCATTGTCAGAATTCAGGGGGAAGTGGTATCTCAAACACTTGAGCACAAACGTGGGATCTAGGATCCAGGCTTTGCTTTGGCTCAGGGCAGATCCACTGAGTCCTTTCAGCTCCTTGGACCACCCGCTTTTTCTTCCAGCTGCAGGCCAGCCAAGCAGTTGCTCTAACACCCCTGGAGCACACACAGCCTGCTAGATTTGGTAAAGGGCTTTAGTGGGAGCAAAACACCCAAGTCACTTAGAAAACAGCCAACCTCACTGTTGTACTTTGTATGTTCTACAGGCTCCTAAATTCACTGGGTACATGAAAGCCCCAGCTGAGGCACTAAACCTACATCCCTTGAAAGTTATGAACTTGCCCAGTGAAGGAATCAGGGCTTACAAGGTCAGAGAGCACATGTCCACGGCAAACATCTACAGTTCTGGTCCTAAGGGCTTTTTTTTAGTATTTCTAGGGGTTGTGCCTGCTTCTGGAACTGCATTTTATGTTATGCAGCTGCTGGATAAGCTGTTCTTTGGCCAGATGCATGAACACTCCCAGGTGAATGCTGTAACTATTAGGAATGTTTTAAGCATGGCATTATTAAGTAATAATTTACTCATTCCATTTAGTCTACGAGGTCTCCTTATCGAGGAATATTATTCATCAGCACCAGTCTAGCTCTCACTCTAATTTATTTATACTTAATGGCCTTTCAAAGACATCTCTCCACATTACTTTCAGGCACCAGAATATATATGGGATATTAAATCACATCATGATACATGACATGTTACAAAAATATTGCATAATTTATATAGATTATAAACATAAGAAAAATCATCCAATAAACCCTGCCATCAAACGTTCTTCAGGCTAGATTAAGGCTACATGAGCCCTTTTAATTTAATAAATCAAAGAGAAATAATTTTATTCAAATCTCGCCTTTGCAGAAGAAGCAAGCTTTGTGAAGCAGATGAAAGATTGGTGTATCTGCTCTGAAACTGAAGGGCATCTATCTAGCTAAAGCTGTTCTACCTGCACATGGATGAAAGGGGTTTTGGTAGTGCTGCCATAATGCTGCTGACCATGAGCCATGGCAACATTTTGGCCACGCCTGACCTGGGTGACACATTCAAAGAGCATCTCTGACCCTTGCACTGGTCACCACTGACATGTTTTGAAAGTTAAGGTCACTTTTGACAACTGTTAAACAGTGTACAAAGTCCATATTAATTAAAAATAAATAAAGAGTTTTACTAAATACTCCTGAAGTTTCTCTTTAGAGCAAACTGAAGGGAGATTTTTTGGCTTTGGAAGATCTTTGAAAAAGAAAAATAAAAACTGAAAAGCCCCAAAATGTTCTGAAAAAAAATTAAAATTTCAAGTTCCATAATATGTCATAAAAAAAAAATAAATGTAGATGGAATGACTGTCACAGAGTTGCTTATAGGAGCAGTCATCCAAGTCCTCTTCCCTGGACTTCTCAGTTGCTCTTCAGCTGTCATGTTGCAGAACAGTTTTCCTTTGGAGAAGCAGCAGAAAATCCAGCATGGGGTCTGCAGTTCCTCAGTGGATCCTGAATATCAGAGAAGGATAAGGAGGCTTGGATCCAACAAACTAGATTCTTTAGAAGGGATAACAATATTTTAAAATCAAAACATTAAAACTGTTCAGCAAAAAATACTCAACTCTTCCCCTCCCCTTAAGAAAACAGTTGTCTTTTTACTTTGAGGAGGTGAGGAAATACACACTGCCCTTACTGGGATGAAAACACAGTATTTTTCAATGGTCCATTTTGATGGAAAATTCCCAGGCAGCCTCAGTTTTAGTTTTTGTTCTGTGTGAACTACTTTTTAGCGTGAAGAATGTGCAACACAGACACACAGTGTCCCCGAGGCAACAAAAGCATTTACTTAGATGGAAAATGAATAGCAAAAAGATGTTTTAAGCCAAGATTCCTGAAACCAGATCAGTTCTTCTGAATGCTTCAGTTATTGGACAACCAGCCCAAAAGACCTTCCTCATCTTCACAAAGTGCTGAGCTGTGAGCTTTCACTCCCTAAAATCAGCTGCTTTTAAGAAGACTTGCATTAAGCTCCTGAAGAGTTCATGTAGCAGCTTCTGAGCTCTGAACTGCATTTTTAACTGTTTATTTGGACAACTTGGAGTGGAAATTAAGGCAAAGGATGAGAAAACTATGACCCATCAGTTTGAGCAGGTCCCTCCAGTGTGCAGTGCTCTATGCCACAGCCATCCAGCAGGTAATCAGCTCCCAAACCCTTCTGGCTTGAAGGGACTTTGCCCTCCATTTACCCTCCTGTTCTCAACAAGGAAGTTAAAAACCCAAAGTGATTCAAAAACCTTTTCAACCCCAAACTCCAAGACCGTACAGTTTTCTGCAAAATATTCTCTTTTAAGTACATGAATAGAATATAGTTAATGGATGGATGTTTACCCATTTGGTACGGGTAATTACAAACCCCCTGTTAACTCTGTGTAAAGTCTGTTGTCTTCCAAGACCCACTGTTCAAACCTCCATCTTTTACAAGACAAAAATTAATTAATTTTATGTTGAAATAAACTTATGCATTTGAGAACCACAGTCAGGTGTACAGAAACACAAATAAAATGGAGGTGACAATAAACAGTAAGAGCTGCACAGAAGCAATTAATCTGTGTTCCCCTTTTGTAGAATCTCTCTAGTGGTGGTGGGTAGACCTGGGAGGTTTGATACAGCTGTGGATCATAAGAGGCAAGCTGGGGTGGAAAATCCATTGTGCCTCATTTCAGCACTGTGAAACCACCCAAATCACTGGCTGAAGCCTTGAGCTGGGACTCCACATTGGAGTCCTGTTCCCACCATGGCCATCACAAGCTCTGAAGAAGTTCAAGGGCTTAAAAACATATTACTGGGGAACTCCAGCAGACACATGGAGCAAAATGGCACTGAAATTCTCAAACTATCACACAAAGTTTGGAGTGATTGCCAGGAATCCACCTCGTGTTCCACCTACCATTTCTCAACCATGTTGCCTTGCTTACAAAAAAACCCCACACACAAGAAGTACTCAGAAATACATGTCAAAAAACATAACTGAAAAGCTACAGACCTCCCTGATACCAGTGTTCTGCTTTGCAAAACAAGTTCATCTGCTGAAATGTTGCATTTATTGCTGCAGCCTGATGGACAGGAAAACCAGGGATAAACAAGGTACATTAATTTTGTACATAAAGATTTATCAAGTCTTCCTTACCCCTTCAGCAGCAGAGCACCAGAGGGCAGGGTTTAGCCTGAAATATTCAGCTTGGGGCAAGTTTTGCTTATCACCTGCACCCGGAGAAAGCAGTCAGGAGAGCAGGATTGGTGGCTCTGGAGCATGGGAACATGGGATCAGGAAGCCTCTAACACAGGACTGCAGCTCCTGCTCTGTATTGTGAAGACAAATTTGACCTTAAAGATAGACCCTGAAAGGCACCTGAAGATGACAATTTCACATCAGCCACAAGATTTTTGTATTCTATTGTTTGTTTCTGACAAGACATCCTGTAGCTTCAGAGTTTCAGGGCTAGCCCCAGAAGAGTTCAAGCACAGATTTTGGCAGCAAGATTTAGCTGTTCATGCACTGAAGAAAACACCCTTGTGTATCTTACAGATCAGAGTCTCTTACTGAAGCTTGATTTTAGCAGTATATTAGTTACAGTCTGAATTTAGATTCAATGGAGCTCTGAGCATGTTCTCCTTCATCGCATCCTCAGAGCTCTTTGTTCAGACTCACCTAAGTCTGTTTACCTGGATTCTTCCCTTCCTCTGCTCTTCATCTGCAATTCCTCTCACCCCAGTGCTTCCCACCTGTGAGCAGGAAGTCACAACAGGTCAGAAAGTTACAACAGGTCATCCAACCCAGCCAACTTCAGGGAAGAGCTTGATGGTTGGGTCAGGTCTGTGAGGCCCTTTAAAATTGAGGCTGCAATCAAACGTTAGATGATATGTGCCTTAGATCAGCCCTTCCATCAATATAATAAGGTGACATTTTCAGGCCCCCCAAATCAAGTCTGAGTTAATAGTGCCTATAAAGCCTGCTGCCAAGGGCTATCAGACATGTACAACATCTGTTATAGCTGAAAGTACCCTGACAGTACAAATTGTGAAAATACACATTATAACATATTCTATTTAAAAGGGCATTCCAGCCTCTACATCTGTTATGGTTTAGCTGAGGCTTACTTTTTGTTTGGTTTAGGGGTTTGGGGGGGTGGGGGGAGTGTTGGTTTTTAAAGCAGGCTATATTATCTCTCCAGGGGTATTTACTGTGGCATTGCATGGGAACAAACTTTAGTTGCCAGGGAAGATAAGTGGCATATCCCACAGAAAGTACATTCAGGATAATTAATAGGCAGTAAGAGAAAACCTTTGAGATGACAGATTCTCCCTGCACCAAGGGCAGCAAATGAAGCAATCATTGCTATAGCAGTTACCAGAAGAATTAATCATGCGTTGCTGTGCAGGTGTAAGTGCCTTTTCTCACTATTTTTTCCCTCTTGCATGGTGTTTCTGGTGTCTTTATCAAACAATTTACAGAAATAACTTTTTTTTTATATGGACTTCTAAATAAAAGTAAAAATCACATAGGAGCTTAGAGAAAACTTGAGAAAAAGGTGCTTGTTAACTTAAATGAATCAATATTTAAAAGCCAGTTACTCTGAAACACAGACTGTGTCTAGGCTCTCCGTCCACCTCCATATAAGAGATCAATGAGGAATAATTTGCACTGTGATGATGACACAGTTAAATCCCAGCCAGCAACTAAACACCATGCAGCCACTTGCTCACTCCCCCACCAGCATGATGGGGAAGATAACTGGAAAAGTAGAAGTGAGAAAACTTGTGAGTTGAGATAAATACAGTCTAGTAGAACAGAAAAAGAAGGGAAAATAATAATAGTAATAACAACAACAATAGTAAAAGAGTTAACATATACAAAACAAGTGAGATCGCTCACCAGTAACCATCATGGGCAGAACACCTTGATTTGGCTAATTGATTGGTTACCAATCAAGAGAATAGGATAATGAGAAATAAAAATTAAGTATTAAAACACTTTCTCTGCCACCCCTCTCTTCTTCACTGAGGTTTTCTTGCTGACCTGTTACATTTAGAATCAACCAGTGCAGGACTGATTGGGAGGTATGTCATTAAGATACTGGAACTATCAAACTCTCATTTTCTTCATTAATAGTTAGACAGAAACAGCACCCAGCACTGTCAGTCTCTGCAAGTACATGTTTATTTGTTGCAAAAGAACTAGATTGCAGAAGTTGTTTTAAGGTCATGGAGCCTGGTCTTACGTTCTCTTCTCTTAAGATCTTCTGGTAAGGCCATCTCAGGATAGGTCTGTGGGATGGCAAAAGAAGGTAGAGGAGGGATCAGGATTGCTATGTATGCTGTGCCCAGAGCAGATGGAATCTGAAGAATATCCAGATGCTGAGAATGCTCAGCTGAATCAGCAGTGTGCCCAGCTCACCTGAGTTTTATGGTGAAAGATTATCAGGAGTGACTCAGCACGTCGATTTCTTTAGTGTTACAATCAGCAACACAACTGCTCTTACTTTTTTTCTAAAATATTCACCATCATAAATAAAAATAAATTGAAACACCCACTTGACACTGAAGGCTACACGAAGTTCTTTAGAACAGAGATCATAAACTAAGCAATAGAAATTGCCAAAAAAAAACTAAAAGAAAAGTGATGCTGACTGAAAAAACCTACCTGAATCTACATCCAGATTGCACCCTTTTCTCCTCCTTTTTCTCCCCACAGTTGATCTTGGTCCTTTAATAGAATGTTACATTACTCCTCTTTCAGTGTAATTAAAATTTCTTGTATTTCTGTGACAGAAAGCTTAACCGTGGAAAAAGAACATGGGGGAAGTCAGGTGAGAGCCACCAAAAACATTAAGGAAACAGAGACTGGATTCTTAGGAAAGGTCTCCAGAACAGGTCAGGGCTCAGCTGAAACATCTGCTCCAGCTGGTGTGTTTGTAGCAGTTGTCCTAGATTTGGTTCTCTGGTACAAGCTGGCTTCATGCTGCAGCCCTTTCCTCAGTAAGGAACTGCTACAGTCTTCATCCTTCTCTCAGGCCAACTACTTACATGAATGTCATAATAACCCTGAGACTCTCAATTCTCCATCCAATCTGCTTAAAAAATGTCCAGTTCCTGCAGAAGGTTTTAGAAATAAACAGATCAATGTATACTCGTTAACAGAGACATTCAGTGCACAATCATATCTATCTGTACCTATGTTTATGTCTATATCTTTATCTATATATTTAGCAAACTGAATTGAAGGATCAACCAAATGTCTGCCAGTATCTATTTAATTTCTTCTGAAGCTGCTAATTCCCTTTAGATGATGATGATGATGTAGATTTACTGTGTTTTGCAGTGGGTGATCTTAATTTCAGCCTATTAAGTTGTTACTGAGGTACTTGTTCTCTGCATGACAAAGTCCAACCCATTTTGATCTCTAGAGGCTAATCAGAGCTTTTATTCTTACTAAGTTATACCTTTTTAGTTGTGGAGTGGGTTAGAAAATGTGAACTGCAGTTCATCTTTGGCTAGTCTTCAAGCTTGATGTGGAAAACTATTTTTAATTGAGATTTTAGACCTAAGCAGTTCTGAGCTGTCATCTGTGACAGCTTGAGTGCAATGTCCAGCATTTCTGTGCACTCAGTAATCTTGACTGCAAAGGGAAGAATCTGTTGACTAAACAGGAAGTTCTTTATGCTGTAAGGACTGCTAGAATACAGAAAAAGATAGCTAAACGTATGTAAAAACCTGATTTTAGGTCAACTCAGGTAGTCAGAAATTATGACTTAAAAGTGTTTCTGAATAGAAAATTAAATAGTAAAATAGTAGAGATTACAAGGATTCAGTTTTTTATTTCAGTCAGCAAAGAACTGAAATTCAAGAGATTTTTCTTGCTGGGCTTGCACCCTTTGTGGGAAAACAAAATCAACCAAAAAAAACCCCTAACAGGTACAAATAGAAATTGTGGAAATAAAACCACTGGCTTGACATTCTCTTTCAGTTTGTTTGATAGGAAGGTAATACCATTTCAGTGGAGTGTTGAATTGACTCCTTTCTATAGGCTCTGGGAAGTGGAGGACTAGAATTTTCTCCACTGTAATTCTGTTTACTTCATGATTTTGGTTTGGTTTTTCCTTCAGATTGATTTTCTCTGGCAAAGAGAATCTGATTCTGCCCATCTGAGTCAATGTTCCAATTACCACAACATCCAACTATGCTTCTTGCAATTTTCAGTGTATTAACACTCAAAAAAGCTTTTTTCTCTATTTACAGAGAGAGACAACACAAGACTAGACCCAAAGAAAACCTCAGCTCTCACTGACACCCTCTGACTTCATCCCAGAGGTAAAGAATGAACATCTTAAATCTGAATGCTAAAACTCCCCTAATGTCCCCAGTTCTCAGTGCGGGGGAGACTTAGGACAACTGTCTTGAGAACATGGAAAAGGTTGTGTTTGTCCATCTGCCTCTCACAGCCTGGGCTGATGGGCATCTTGCTGAGGCTGTCCTGCAGAAAACAACCATCAGTTGTTGCATTCCTTCAAAAGGTGGCCTGAGTGTGGTCTCCATCTTTCAGAAATAACCAGCTTCTTGATCCACTCCACAAAGACCTGGGGTGCATGGGCTCAGCTTTCTTTTATTGTAGGTGTTATGGGTGCCTCTCCTACCCTGAGACCAAAAGTGAACCAGGGATGTGTGAGTGGTTCCTTTAGGGCAGGGAAAGCAGGGAACCCAGGCAGTCATTTGCTCTTGCTGCAGCCTCTAAAGGCTTCAATGTACTCAAAGGTGATGTGTGTCCTTTATGGCTACTGAATTATCCAACACAGGGTATGTTTGATACGTAAGCCTGGCCCAACTGCAGTCTCCTTTGTAAGGCAGTATTGATCTCTGCTGTATTTCTCAGGGGAAGAATAGAGCTCAAGAATTAATACTGAATAGAGGAAAGTGATGCATTAAGTGCCTGGACCATGGAGAGAGCAGGATTTAAGGAACACATCTGCCTGCTGCATCTCTTACAGGTGGTGTAAACACCTTCCTTCTTGGGCCGTTAAATTCCTTCTGAGGCATTGCACAGGACACTGAGATGATGCCAGGCCATTTAGAAGTGCAAGGGCCAAGTATTCAAATCCTTCATGGGCCAAGTGGGCCAGGGAGACTAAAAGACTGCTCCTACCTCTTAAGACATCTTTTTCAAAGGAAGAAATTTGACCTGGATAAGCACTGCTACTACTAGATTTGTGAAAAGGAATCAGTGCAGGAAGCATAAACTTTCAAAGGCAATTATATTGATGAAAGATACATCAATATAGGGCCATATTTGCTTAGCTCTATATCATCAATAATTAATACAGAAATACGGAATCTTATCAGGATAGAGTTGACTCCAGTAGCTCACAAAAACTTGTACATCATGACTTTTATAGCTATACTTGGTCATGCAAGTTAAGACTTCTTGCTGTCACTGTGCAGCTCTGCTTCATTTAAATTACATTCACGCCTGTTATATACTAAAATTCCAATTATTATAATTGTATGTTACAGATTAATAATTTGTATGCTAGAAAAGTAACAGGAAAGAAAGAGAGAACTGTGTTACATTGCAAATCTCTTTCCAGTCCTGTATGAGTTAGCATAAATTGTATTTTATTCCTAATTAAACTATGTCAGGGCCTTGTTGCAGTGCTTCATTACCTGTTCTCCACAAAGAGGCATGGCCACATCAGTCTTGTGCTGAGATGCCACCAAATAAGGTTATTATGCCAAGAAGCAATCTAGGGAGAAGCTATTATCTGGTTTTCTACAAAAGCGGTTTCTAGTCTTATTGGCTTGCATTATGTAGTAGAAATTGAATTTATATTGCAGAAATTGAACTTAGGAGGGTACAGTGAAACATGCATGCTACCCATTTTTCAGCCTAACTGCAGGATGTTTAACTTCCTTCAGAGAGAGCAGAGCTAATAGTCCAAGATCCTGAGGTGCACAGTCAGCATCTCAGCTGAAGAGAGTGGAAGGAGTCATGCAGTCATGATAAAAAGAGTTGTACAAAAGTCATGCTGAAATCTGTTTCTCACCTAAATATGGTAGAAAAAGCCATTAAGCCTGACAAGAGACCTGCTATTTCTGCAGATAATTGCAAGTGCCTTCAAAAGCTGTTTATTTACAAGAACAACTATAGCCCTTGTGTGTGTAAATCCCATCATTTATAAATGGAAGTTTACATGATTTGACTGCACAAGGGTGAACTTCCATGTGCATAAATATGCCTTAGGGCCAGGCTTCAGATTAGAGAAATCTGGTCCTGCGAGCTCTGCAAAACTGAAAATTTGTTATCCAGATCTTGCTTTGAAGCATTTTGACTGAAATTTTGCCCGTGGGTTTACATTGAAATAAAACAAGGGGAAAAATTGTCCTCTTGAAATGTTCTTATTGGGGCACTGCTATTATTTCAGTCATATTACAAGGAATTACCGTGATAATTTATTCTGAGAATTTAGACAACGCAGTGAATTTCCAGAAGATTTTGTGAGCTCCACCCAATATCAGCAAGTATACAGATTTGAAGGCAGATTATAAAATAATGCACTGGGAATAGATTCATATGAGTTAGACAAAAAAATATTAAATCACAGCTGTTCAAACATGAGTATTCACTTTCAAGTTACTCAGACAGGAGAAAAAGAAAGGGAAGTGAATGTACATGGGAAAGGGAAAGGGGAAAGAAAATGTGGAGCCTTTTTGCCAATTTGGGAATGAGTTTGTTAGTAAAATAAACCAGGTTTCACACTTAAATATGAAACACACTTGGTAGTCTTGAGAAAGGAAACAAAACCTCCTCAATGTCTCTTCCATGAGACCTTGCTGCTTAACAGCACCTTTGGTTGCACTGTGGCCATTTTGGTCTATGTTTTGATCTGTGATGTAAAACCATGTTCCACAGAGTGTCAGCATGTCCTGTGTTCTCTGCAGCTGTAGCCACTCACAGTGGACTACTCAGTGGAGTGCCTCAGTGTTTGTTACAGTAAATGTGAGGCCACTGACCGTAACATCTCTGAGTGCTGAAACTCCTACCTTCACCAGGAAGGCATTTTGGAAGATGTAGTTTAAGGCTCATAAGAAAGGGAATAAGAAAAATGCTGCTTTTGGAAATAGCAATGCTGGAGAAACCTCTCTGGCTTCCAGAAATGCCGCCATTCCGATATAATCCATGACCAGTCATTGTATAACAAGGTACACTTAGTTTTTACAGGTGTTTAAGCTTCTATCTATCTGCTATTAAGCTTGTGCTTAAAGGTTTTGACCACAGTGTGTCCTTTTCTGGAGCTGTGTATGAGCCCATCCTGAAGACTGTTTGAGGAAGAGTCAGCTAAAGACATCTGTCTTCAGGGCACTGTGTTGGCAGGCAGCAGATAGAGAAGGGAGAGGATTTCTGAAGACTTCCTAAAGTGGGCAAGACTATACCTCACAGTAATGAGGTCTTTTGGTGATCCCTGCTTGGCTGTGGTTGTGTTGACGGAGTATTGTAGCCCTGAGGTTGCTAAGGGACCACAACTCTCCATGAAGAACTGCGGGAATAGAAAAGGAAAACTAAAGGGAAAGACAGACACCCACTCACAGACAGACATCTAGAGATCAGAAAGGCACATATGACTTCAGACTTCCTGACGAAACTTGAAGTAACCCCAAATGGCAGAGCAAAAGAGACAGAATTAAGGAATTCACTGTCTCAGATTACTCTGGCATTGGTCACAGTTCTGGATACTGCAGGTTAAATCTCCTCATAAGGACATGTGAAAAGAAGACTAGCAGGTGGTATTGCAGGTGAAGAAGGGGCCACCCTGAAGTTCATCCTGAAATTGTTATGTCATGAAAGGCACATTCTTATTCAGATTTGGGATCATGAAGGCCAAGGAGCACTGCAGTTTAACACTCTACCCCCAGCACTACACTTCAACTCCTCCTCTGATGTGTGGGTTTTCAGTGCACGCTGACCTAGTGTTCCAAATCACCTTCACAAGGGGACACAGGCAGGAAATGTCCATGGAGGTAACAGCCTGTGTAGCTGCAGGGCTACATAGTCAAAAGTAACACAACAGTAGTAAGTCAAAACACTTCATCACGGTGAACCCGTCTCTCCCTAGGAAGTCCTGTGGATGATACTAACCTTGAAGTTGACATTAGATTTACAGCTCAATTCCCTTGGGTAATGATGCTGATTACATCCATACCAAAAGAGCAAAGCAAGTTCATTTCCTTCCCCTCTGCAGTGAGACTTCACTCACGGCTGCCACAGGACAGCCTATGACAGGTTCCTGAATTGCTTTAGACGTTTGGCAGCTGCAGAGCTCTTTGTAAAGGATAGAAATCTTCCACTGCTCCAGAGCAGCTGACAACTGAAGAAAGATGATCAGCCAAGTTCTTTGTTGTAGCCACTCCATACACCAAGATAAGTAGAGTGATTAAACTGATTTATAGTGCTTGGATACCCAACTGCTTTTCTCCCCAAAATAACATCTGCAGAACAGGTACTCAATTGCTTAATGAAATGAAACAACCATCCTTCTATTGACAGCAATATTACTTAAATGTAACCAGAGAGATCCCAAATTGTTGGTTTAAGACAACCTTTCATATGTGGCTTGAATCAAAAATCCTGGGGCTCAGACTGGGTGAATTTGCTAGGACAGGTATTTAGTATGGGACTCATCTGCCTAACAGGAGGTAGATGCAGTGGAGTTATCTCCCTCTGAGTTACACTAAAGGCTCACGTTCTAGTCAATGCAGATCTCATCTGTCACTCAATGGACTCTAAGACATGATAATCTCACTGTAGAATAGACATCTAAAATGTATCAGATGAATCATCTCTGAAAACATGCAGTTCCCCTCAATTTATCTAAATCTGCACTAAGGTTGCCTGAGCACCAAGAAAACCAGGCACGTAGTAAATCCACTTAAATGATAAACAAAATTCTCAAGTACCTTGTCCATGCTGCTAGGCAGAGACCTTGCCCTGCCCTAAGTTCTTCCACTAATTGCTGCATTAACAACTCCCACACTTAAATCAGAGGGTCAGTGGTCACCAGGTGAGTCATAGTAAAGGGAAATGCAGAGGGTAAAGCTCTTCTGACAGCTCTTGTTGGCTGTCACTAAAGTATTTATTCCCAAGGCTTTTTGATAACCAGGCCTGGGGAGGCTGCTGATAATTCTCAATGGCATTTGATTTAAAGCTGCAAAGCTCTTGGTTTCTTGGTGTTCCATCAGGAACTTGACCACCAGCAAGGCTGGAAATAAATGCTGCTGGTAAATACTTGTGTTAGGGACCATTCATAACCACCACAGCTCAGAACAACCTTTGAAGAAGCACACCTGAAGGAGGTGGCTTGAGGCAATCCTGTTCAAGTACATTTGCACTGCATATAAATACAATGATGATCCTAAAGAGGCATAAAGTTTTAGAGGTAGTTGAGACACTACTCAGGGTGGTGTCATGAGCATTAACCAGGTCAGGACTCAGACTGGGGACTGTGGTACATGTTCCCATGTATCTTGGGAATATGAATGTACCCACATATCTAGTATAAATGCATTATTTAGCATATATAATCTGAGAGGTTACCAGATTGAGTGATTTCAGTGTTTCACACAGGATTAGTCACTATTTTAAGTATATGTTTAAGTATCTTGTCCTTTTGAGTCTTTATGCCATATTCTGAGAAAAAAAAATGTGGTGTCTGAGGTAATGCAGCACATTGGTGCTAATCTGCAGCATTTCTCCTCTCGTGCTTTGGCTCTCTGTATTTTAGGAGAGCCAGACAGCTTACTTTGGGAACAGCAATGCAGGCAACAATCACCATATGCTGTGTGGGTTCCCTCTTTCCGCTCCTCAAAGGAACTGACAGCCTTGCCAGGAAAGAAACAAAGCAGTGTACTTTACACACACACAAAAAGAGAATTTGAAGGTTATTCAGGATCAGAATAATAACAAAAAAAAAAAAAAAAGGGATTATGATCATACATAGGAAAATTCAACAGAGAAACCTCAGAATATTTCAAAACCTGGGACATTGGTGATCCACTTTCTCACTTGGGTCAATTTACCTCTCTAACTGCAAAGGGGCTTTGACCATTGTGATATTGGCTGCTTCAAAGAGAAGTATATGCTTTATACCTTCTGTCTAAGAGTCAACATTTCTGTACTTGGTTTTGACTAACCATTTTCTGATGTGCTTTTTTCCTGTTATACTGTGATGCTGAACATTTTCAATTACAGTAACTGATGTGTGCACTATTCTGTTTCCTTTAAAAAAACAGTCAGCTCCCACTTACAGAATCTCAGATGATCACAGAGTTAATCCCACCACCCCTGTGCAAACATTTGCACCCTGAGGTTGCTGGGGGTTGTAGGTGTGGATAGCTGAACATCTGTACCTGTTAAACATCTGTATTCCTAATTGAGGATTACTGTTCTGGGTTTCACCTCATGTCTGCTGCTTTTGACTACATGGTCTGCTTTCCCAGGGGGTATAATTTGGTTAGTTACTTAGCTGACATCAAAGGTGTTCTTCTGCTGAGGTTTACAGTGCTAACACTTAACAAAATTTCTGCCCTCCTGAAAAATGCATGCATAAGATAAAGCACTGCTGAGGGCAGTTGGCTCTTGGCTACCTGAGCTGTGGGTTTTCCATGCCAGAACTTCAGAGCTGACTCAGCTCCAACTGTGCTGTTTGAGGAAGCACATGGAGATACAGCTCTGCTCTTTCCAGGACCAGAAATAAGGCCATTCATTTTTGGGCTGTGCCAACTTGAATTGAAAACCTGGTCAGAATAAAAGTCAATCTATGTATGTAGAACTGGCACAGGTACTCCTCCTGAGTACAGGTTAGGCCAAGGTCTGGACCACCATCTACAGTTCTACATTCAATCAGCTCGGGTTGAGCTCGGATCTTTACTTCCAACCATGGCAAATGAAGACACATCTTCCTAGTTCCTGCTAGGAATCACAACCAAGATAACATTCTCTGTCAGAATTACCTCCAAATTAACTGTGCAATACACTGAGTCTCCGACTGTTCTCAGGACATCTAAGTTTTCATCTGGAGACTGGTTGAAGTGCTCTGACTCCTCTGACCGTGGGGAATGAGGGACAGGACAAAAGGATGCTTTTTTGCTGGGTAGTGCCATGCAGTCAGGATGTGGGACCAAGACTGGGAAAGTAATTCTGAATCCTTTGGTACAGGCATAACCTGAACATCTTTACTGCAGTGAACCTGAGTCCCAGACTCCTGGGTTTGGATCAAAATGTCCTTCTGAAACCAAACAGGCTCTGGCTTGTTAGGTTGGTTAGAAGGCTAGATTTGAATGAGTCCCGTGCATTTGCACTCTGCCTTGGTTAGGAAGTGATTCCTCCAGGAACACAGAGCATGAAGAGCACAGTGACAGTGCCTATACAGCAGCCTGCCATGGCCTGGGGTCATCAGGGAACAAAACAGAAGCTTGAATTACACCATCCATCCCAGGGCACTACCAGGGATTTGCTCTTTTCCAGAGCATTCCAATGTGCCAACACCCTGGATGATGGAGTGGCGACTGTGGTGCCATAGTGACACTCTAGTTAATAAACTGTAATGGTTGTAACTACACAAATCTCCACTGTTAATTATAATATAAGCTGAGTGATAAATAGATGCTGCTTCAACCTCACGTTTAGCAATTCGTGTAATAGATACTACCGTAGCAGACTACATGTGAATCTGCTGATGGTTCAGAAATGTGAGTTTTTTTCTGAGAAATATATCACCCATTTTACTCTTTCCACCTTCTAGATTAAAAGTTTTAGGAAAATGAATGCATGTAGAAGCCTCACAACATAAATTTGCAATGGACTTTCTGCCTACTGCATTTTTCTAAATAAATTTTGCTAGAGTCACTTTGGAACAGCGAGGTGCACCACAAAGTGAAGTTCATGGCAAATACATTCTATTAACTAAAGTTCTACAAAAAATGTGTTCAAATCTTCATCTGCATACCAGCAGCAGAGAAGTAAATTTTCCTTGTTGGGGCTATATCAAAATGTGTGCATCCATTTTTATGCTTGCAAGTCATATTGAAGGAACAAACTAAGTGACTAAAAGTCACTTATAGTTTGGACAAAAGACAAGGTCTAGGGAGCACAGACATCTAATTTACTTACAAAGTTGCTGCTGGGCTGCCTGAGGTTCCTCATGCAATTTTGCCATTGTGAAGCTGCATTAAATTGTTTTTCCAGGCAGTTTTCCTACAGCTACAATGAAGTTGATTTATGACCCATCTAGTTCTACATGTTATAGCAGCAATATTAGCCAAGCTTCTTCAGTACATATCCACTCTCAGACTTTCTTATTTAGAAGAAGTATATTTACTCTATACTCTTACATGGAGCATGGTCTGTATTCACATTTTGTTCCCTTTATCATATATAGGATAGAGGAGGAAGTTAAAGGAATGTTTCTTAGGCACTGTCCCTCACTTCAGTCTTAAAGTAGTATTGAAGCTGTTCTTGAAAGAAAAAAAAATCCTTTTCTTCAGGAGCAGAGGTCCAGAGTCCTTGATTTTCCCTCTCCCCAACTTAAAGTCACTCACCTAAAGCACCCTATGCTATAAGAATAGCAGGCAAATGATCCTGCTGTGCTCAGTAGGGCAGGAAGGTCTAATGACTCCTGAACTGACTGTAGAAATGATTGGACTCCCAGCACACACTGAAGTGCCCAAATCAGATAAGATTAATTCAGAACAAGGTGCAGATGGGGCACAACACTTCCCACTCACACCTGCAACAGCTGGTGAGTGCATTTGTGTGCTGCCTTCTTCCCTCATGACCACGGACCCTGACTGACCAGGCAGCACCACTTTCTGTCCCTGCCTGTCTGCTCTGGACAGGCAACAGAGAGTGTAACCTTCATGGGAGGATAACAGAAGGAAGTGGAAAGGATACTATCCCTCCTCCTCACTCTTGTGAATTTGATGATGATGAAAGGGGAAGAGAAATTAATTCTCCTGTTTGATTCCCATGGGAAGTTCACTCTTGGGCTCTGAAATAAGGGACACCTGGGCAAGATGTCCCTTTTATGTGGCTCATCCGTTCACTGGGTCTCATGGAGTGAGCACTAGAGTTGCAGCTCCACTGTGGCCAACTCAAAATACAATTAAAGGAGGAAAGTGATGTGCTGTCAGTGGAACTACATGTCACAGAATCTAAATTTTGAAACAGGCAGAAAAGGTCTGTGGGGATGTTCTAAGCATAAAACATTTTATCCAAAATGAAGAAAGGAGTTCATTCATTTCACAGTGTGAGCAAAGCATGCCACTGAAGAAATCATATTTTGTTTTTTTTTTCCTGCATTGTGTGGTTGTTACCCTCACTTTTGAGAGCTCACTGCTCTCTGTGTGGTACCTGAAGCATCCTGCATGGCTTTCAGATGCATTAATTGGGAAACTGGTGACAAAGGAATAGACAGTGACAGAAAAGCAGCAAAAAATAATTGCCAGTGGTTTGCACAGAGAACAGAGAGAGCAAACAAGGAAAGCTGCAGATAGACATATCTTTCTGATTTGGTTGATGCCTGATAATTGACAGAGCTCTCAAGAGTAGGCAAGGAAAAGAGGGTGAGAGTGTGAGAGAAAATCATATAGAGAGGGTCCTGTTGCTCTTCATTTAATAATATTCATCTTCCAGCATTAAGCTTTTGTATCTTTGTTATTCTAATGGTGATAGATGGAGAGGTAAGAACGTGCGAACCTTAGTTTTTATCACCACATATCCTTACAAAAGACAGGCAAAATAGCAACTTCTCTAATAAGATAGGATGGTAATGGATGAGGCTGGGATAAGTGGTTTCCAAGGACACCTCCTTCAGGAGGAGGCAGGGTTTGCAGTGCTGGCTTGCCAAAGACAGTGGAAGGAAAAGGAACAGCTCTTCCCACCCTCCCCTTGGGTCAGCAGCACTGTATGGGTGTCCTGGTCTGCATGGATGGGAGGTGTCACTGGGGCTTGGGAAGCTGCTCCCAGTGTGGTTCATACCTCTCTGCCAGTGCTGGAAAACAGGTGGTTACACTTCCAGGGGCCTGCAGACGGTGGGATGGGGGCAGTCTGTGGATATTTGTACCCCTGTGCTGCCCATACCAAGAGGAGTGAGGTGTTCCCACCAGTGGCTGAGCCAACCCCTCTTAGGCATCTTGGGTAATTATTTTACATGTAGAGAAGGGTTAAATATGAGCTGAAACATCTCCTTGATTCAAACTCTAGTTGTGCTTGAGGAAAAAAAGGCTGAATGTAATCTATCATGGGACATGGGAAAGTCCTGATTCAGCTACACATTTAAGCATATATATAATTTTTCAGAAAATGTATCATAAGCAGTTGTTTAGACTGCACTGAATTAGGGCCAAGTTTCCCTCTTGATAACAGATTGTGATTTATTTTTTCTCTACTACAACCCAGTGGAAAAAAGCGAGACAACATTTTTGTTAATAGAAGTAGAGAACCTGAGAACAGATTATATCAATTCAGCTTTGATTTTCTTATAGGATTAAAACTGGAAAAAGAAAAAAGCAATGGTGCTTTTTATCTCCTCTAAAGTTTTATTGATTTCTAGGAGAAATTTCTTTTTCTTTCAGAAAATCAGAGGATGCTTTTTGATGAAGGAAGAATATTCAAAAGGTTAGGTAGCAAAATCCTACATTGCCAGGATGTATCTTATTTCAGCATGGCAACTTGTTAAAATAAATGGAGAATAAGTGAAGACAAAGTCTTGGCAAAGTTGTGTTGAAAGTATAACTGAGTCTTAATGCAGAAGACAGCCCTAATGTTAGAGGATTTATGTTCTTTAGGAAGAGAAAGAAATCATATTGGAAGTCGACTCAAGTAATCTCAGTTCAAACTGGAATGAAATTCTTCTCTGATGCCTTTTTCTTTTGAGAGCTTAAGCTGAAACCTCTGTTTTGGGTTGTGTCATTACCTGGTCAAAGACGACTGCACTGAGAATATATTGTCCCTCCAAGGTAATGCTCTGTTGCATAAAAATGCAATATACTGCTGAATATTACATGAAGTGACAATGGTCATCTTTTTAATTGAAAGCAAATAATAATAAATTGAAAACATATAAAAACAATATATAATGATAATAGTACAGTTGGGGTAAATCACGCATCCCTACCGCCCTACTCAGACCAGGTACAACAGCAGTTTCACAAACTCAGAGGACTTTAAAAGCTAGATAAAACATCTTATCCCTTGTTTTGTCCTCTTTGCTGTCCTTCATTATTCCAATTCACAAACAGGTACTGTTATTTAGCCCAGAAACTTGTGTTTGATCATAACATTTATTTCAGAAAGTTGTTCTGAGTTTAAGGACAAACAAGTAGAAAATCTATCATTTCCTTTGGGAATTTTTCCCAGCAGTTACATTGCCATGCTAATACATAACATGTCTTTTTTTCAAATTCAGCTTTTTCTCCAATTGCAGACACTGATTCTTGTTATCCTTTCCTAGGCTAAAGAACTCTTTCAGAACCAGGACATATCCTGTACATCAGTACTCCCACAACAGCAATTCGAGTGGATTCTAATCTCTTCCATTAGCTGGATGGGTGAACCTAAATGTCCTGGTTTAGGACATCTTTCTCATACTAAAACGATTTTTGTACCTTTCATTTGCAAACCTTTTCAAATTAATGCAGTGTGAAATATGGACTAAGAATTATGAGGAATAAATTCAGTAGATGGGAATTAGCTTTTTGATATGGTTTCTATTATCAACTTTTTCCTTTCTTGTCCTCTTCAGGAAATATGGCTTTAATGGAGAAAAATAAATTTGTTCAAAACATTTAGGTATTTTCTACTATGTAACACAGCAGTGCTGCAGCACAGGTACAGCGGATCTGTATGTTGGACATGCTGTATCTACTGCGCTGCACATTTGCCCAGCATCACCTGGACGGAAATATGGGCAATATGGGTTCTCATCTTCAGCTGAAGCCCCTGCTTCTGCATTTTGACTGGGACCAGCTCAGCCCTCTGCAATTCAGCAGATGTGTAGGTGGCTGCAATCTATATGGTCACGCTGCAGTAGCTTGTGTGTCAACATGGCTCATCCCTTAGCAGATCAGATTATCAAAGTCATTCTTGCTACTCGGGAGAAGTCTAACTCACCATTTTCAATCCTGCCTTTCTGGGAATGCAGAGTTTATTCCAAGCTTCTCCACTGTGGGAAGAGTTTTACTGACTTGACTGAAAAGGAAGAGAATGAAATGTGATGCTGCAAGTTTGTTGCCTTCAAGTGTTTTATTCAGAAGAATTTTAACAACAACATCAGAGGAGAAACACACTGCTCCTGCATAGGTGCTTAAGGATTATCTACAATTTGGGCTCCATCTATAGTATCTATGTGAACAGCTGAAATAAAGCCTTTTGTCTTCAATATGTAAGAAGTAAAGCTACCTGGCCCAGTAGTCTGTAGCAACTTTAAGAAGCAAATAATAAGTGCTGAAAGGATTGAATTTCAAGTCAAGGGACTGTTGCCTTTAAAATCCTCCTGACTTCAAAGAAGGTTTAAGGCAAGTACTTCATAACTGAGTTTATAATCTTACTAATTCCTGCTGCTCCATTGTTGCACAGGTTTTACATTCAGGGCCCTCAGCACAGTGTGACCCTGCACCAGTGGAGACCTTTGGATGCAGCCCTTATACTACATTATAAAAGTTCATTCCACAAGTCCTGCTATGCACCCCATGTATATATAATGAGATCAGGCAGCAAAGTTTTCCTGTTGTTCCTTAATTTATCTGAGGTATTACCTACAGAGCTTCCACACCTTCCAAAGGCTAACTAAACAAAGGCTGTATTTTTCAGATGATGATTTACTTGTTATGAAGCACTTAACTTGTAATCTTAGTGGAGTGTTTTAGGAGACATTCAGGAATTTTGTGGTTCAGCAGTGTTTAGCTGTACCCTTCATTTCCAATACATGGATTTTGCAGTGCAAAGGAAAATTACTAAATGGACCAGTGAACTGGTAAAAGTTCTGAGATCACAGAATGGTAGTACTTGTCTAGTTCTCACAAAATCATCACTCCTGGAGATCTCAAGCTTAGATTTTTATGTAGAAAAAAAGAGAGATAATAACAACTTAGTTGTGAAATGCTGCTGAAGCAGATGAAAATTCGCTGCTAGAGCAGACTCTGTCAAATTGTGTAACCTGTTTCCTTACCTTTTAAAGAAAAGAATCATATAATCCATGGATTTAGAGTTAACACTGGAAACAAGGTCTGCAGATAAGTGTTGCCCTGAGTTTTGCAGTTCTTCGATGTTTTCATTCTTCTGTAACGGTTTCTCACACATTCTCTGTAAACATAGCCATGTTTTTCTAACTGTGTTCTATTGTTTGCATTCCTTTCTCTTGGGTGCAGATATTTGATGGATATTTCTTTTGACCAGTGTGATGGAGGGGTGGCTATTTCTCCCTCCAATCCACTGTGGTTTCTAGAGGATATAAAATAAAGTGTGGGGTCTCGACCCCCAGCTTTTTGGCCTGCAGTCTTGGCTCTCTCTCTCTTCAACATGTCTGCGTCTTTCTTTTGTGTCCTGTGCAACAGATAAGAAAAGCTACAAATGTAAAGCCAGCATAATTATTTCATACTCACCTTCAGCTCCCTGATCTCCCTTCAAGTTAAGAAATTTAATTATTGGTTTAGTTAATCAGCTGAATAACATTATGAGGAATCACAATGCATTAGGGAATCCATGGCTGCCTCGAGTCCTGAAGACAGAGCATGCACTCCACAGAAGACTGGGAGACCCTTGACCTGCTCACCTTTATTTCTGCCTTCAGTTCTCCAATTTTAAAGCTCTCTGGCATTCAAGCCCCAGCATTTTCTTCCAAGTGTTTCAGAAGTACCAACTGAATCTTTCTGAAGGACAAATTGCCTGTGGCCTGAACCATCATTTAACTTTACCTGTTGTCCTGGGTAACTCGTTGCTCTCCATAACCAAGTTCCAGATCCCACGTGTGTGGCTTTTTCACCAGCTTTATTTTTCATAGAGTAACACCTGGTTTTCTGGGCACTCATGGTGGCCCATGAGAGGGAAGGGATCCTTTTTGCTATTTCACTTGAGTAGAACTTCTATATGCTGCAATAGAACACCTTCTATACTAAAGGGCTAGGATGGAACAGAATTTGAGCAAAGGCTTTAAAGGCAGAGAAATGAACCACTCAACAATTTCATACCAATGAAAAGTTTCTCTCAGAGCTCTTTAAATTTAGTTGAAAAATTAGTACATTCTGTTAAACTGTATATATGACCTGTCTAGATCATACAGTCCTTGTAAAGGCACTTAGAAAATTAGTGCTTTGTAAATTAGCTAATCAATCCCCTGTCTGAGTGAGTGAGTACTCAATCCTCAGTCTACCTACAGCATTTTACTCCCCTAACTTTTAGTTTTACCTGAAAAGGTAGAACTCTAGCATGCAGCTCAGAGAATGCTTAATGGGATAAAAAATAACGTACTCAAATAAAGATAAAAAGCTTGCTTTTTTTTTTTTTATAGAAGGAATGCCAGTATAGTTAGAGAACAAGACAGTTATGAGGAAAAAAACATTTGTTAGGTAGCTGAGGTTGTGCCTCAAGTAAAAAAAAGAATCACATGTCCTAACAGACTATATACACAAGTAGAATGCAAAACAAAGCCCATATTGTTTAAATCTTTGAATATCCTTTCCAGGTGCATCACTAGCACAAAGCTTGAGCCCCAGAAGATGATCCAGGCATAAAAAGAACTCTGAGAAAAAATAAGGCCAGATGAGACAGCTGACTTAGTGAAGTATAACAAAAGGCAAAGACTAGATGGTATTCACCAAAAACTAGGTGAATATTTTTAAAAATATAAAATATATATATATATATACATACTGAAGTATAAAAAGGGAGCTACTAGGTAATACCTAGTCCTTTGTTTAAGACTGTCTTAATACCAAGGAGTAAATGGCCAAATGGCCTTGTGATGCTGATTTGATGGTGGCAGAAAAATCAGGGAATTTATGCTTTGGGGAAGGATGGCAGTCATACTGGTTAAATTAGTAGAAGCTGTAGTGTAGAAAAAAATTAGCAGGTACATTGACAAAAACTGGGATATATGAGGAAAAGCTGAGACTTTTGTAGAAAAAAAAGATCATGCTGTACAAGTTTAGAGCCATTTGAAGGAATCTCCTCTGTGGACAAAAGACTGTAGTGTAATGTGGTATTTCCTCACATTTCCTAAAGGCTTTAGAGAAATAATTTTATCAGAAGTCGTTTAAAATTTAGTTGTTTTGGAATATGAATGAGAAAATCTTTGCATGGATGAGTAGATAGCTGGAAGGCAGGAATAAAAGGGCAGGAAAGTGTAAGGGTGCCCCCAGTGCCATCCTACAGAGGGTTCCAGCACAGGCACTTTTCTAATTAAACATAAAGGATGTGTGGAAGGGTCATGTCAGTGAGGTGGGGAAGCCTGTTGATATTTTATTATTCAGAGTAGTTAAAGACAGGTGAATTGCAAAGAATTGCAGAAGAATCACAGTGTTATGTGTCTTCATGATTAAACGGCAGATGAAATTTAACACCAAAGTGTGAAGTAAAAAGTTCCAAAAAAACCCAAGCACAATCTTAACTTTGCATACATGATTGTGGGCTCTGAGCTAGTTATTACCACTCAAAAAAACCACCTTGAGGTTAGAAAAGTCACTTTCATGCATCTATTAGCTGGATGCTCACTGACAACCAAAGAGTAAAAAAATAAAAAGCAAAAGAATAGAGAATAGAACAGAAAACATAATTATGCCATTATATGAACTCATTAAATAATCCCATATTTGAAGTAATGTATGCAATTTTAATCCTTCCTCTTGAAAAGGATACAGACAATTGGAGAATACTCAGAGGAAGTTACAAAGGTGAACAGAGGTACAAAATTATTTCCATACAAGCCACTAGACTGAATAGAACCACCAGCAAAGGTACAAGTTGTAAATATCACAGTGGAGGTGGCAAGGTGGTGATTGCACTTCATCCTCATAACACAGGAATTAGAGGTCATCAAGAAATGATACGAGGTGTCAAGTTTAAAATAAAATCCACCAAAAGAGTGGGTAATTTTTGCACAATGAATATTCAATATGTGGTAGTTTTGTCAGAGCTAGAGGTGTTGTAAATGCTAAAAGTCTGCTTAGACTTAAATGACTATACAAGTTCAGGGGAGAAAAATCATTGAAGTGTTGTTACGTGGAGGAGTCAGCCAAGTCCCAAGGCCTCCTTGGACCAGGCACGGGGGAAGCCTGGGTGAGTGCAGCTGTGTTGCCTGTTCACACCCTCCTCTCTAGTTGTGAGTGCAGCTCACTAAAATGGCATCAAATACATTTTTCTGCATCCTGGAGAGGAAAAAAGACATTGTCTGAGGCACAATTCTTTCTTCAAAACACCCCAAAATGGAGGAAGGCTGTACAGTTACTGTGTGGGTCAAGAGAGTTTTGCTAAGAAAGCTCAGTAGAAAAGACAACTTGCACATCTCAGCAAAACTGGAGCAGAGGCCCAGCCCCTGCCACCTTCTGCATGGACAAACCCACATCCCAGCCCACATCCCTCGCTGAGCCCCAAGAGGTGCCCACAGCAGGGCTGCCACCACGGGCTGCTCCCACCCATGGGGAGAACAAGCCCCTCCATAGGGTTGTGCTCCCAGCAGCTTCCAGCTACACCTTTCATCTGCAGCCCCATTGAAGTTCAGCATCTGGCCTGGCACTGTCATTGGGGATGTCTGGTAACCAACACTGGCCTCTTCTCCCCAGCCATATGAAATCTGGGAGCTTGGTGGGAGCAAGTGTAAAGAGGTCTGAGCTGCTCCTGCTGAGACTCCTTTGCTCTGGCGAGAAAGTGCCTGGATGTCTTTAACACGATGAAAATCCAGCTTCTTGTATTCAAATGAGGATTAAGTTGCTGCATAATTAAAATAATCTAATGACAGGAAGTCCAGAGGGAATTTGCAGCTTCCTCCATAGCTGATTTTCAAATACAAACACTTTCAAAAGCAGTAATGTATCTGTATAATGCACAGCTGATTTACAGCCTACGTGACAAACATCTCGGGGTTTAAAAAATAATCACTTCTATTTCAATTTCTTCTGTATCCCTCAGCAAATGTATGCACCACAGCCTGAGAGACACTACTAGCAGTGTTGAAGGATATTCTGATGAAACAGCCACTGCAAACAAGTGTATTACCACAGCAAGTAAAACAGCATGAATATAGCAAGGTGCAAAATGACACAGTCAGCATTACCATATATATTTACCTAGGCTAGAGATCCGTGTAAATAATATATAAGGAATGATTCTTTACTGTGTCCTGAGGGAGGAACAGTGGTTACAACAGATCATCTTAATAGGACATAGTGTCTAGGAGGCCCCGGAAAATTCCTGATGTAAAACTTCTGCCATAGTGTAAAGATGTGCTTGCCTGTGACCTAGCTTTTACAAATGCTTGGATAACCCATAAAATGCCTTTTTGACAATATTTATTTACACATAACTCCTCTGAATTTACATGGAAGTGCAAAATGCACAGAAAGCTGCTCAACACCGAAGCCCTCCCATGGAAAGCTTTTCCTCAGCCATCATCCTGTTTGATTTTTCTGTAATGGAGATTTAAGGTGACCATGATTCATCTGGGATGACAAGAAACATGATGAGAGGTAACAGAGAAAACTGATTGCAGGCCTAAATATGGATGACTGCTGGGACTGTGAAGGGAGGATTGGGGTTTGCACCACTTACAGAACCAAAACAATTAGAGGAAGGTCTATGAAAAAAAGGCAGGAAAAAACATTGTGGACACAAGAATAGTGAGAAGAGAGTTGTTACTTTAGGAGGCTGTAAGCAACGGAGTTGAAAAGGACTGAGAAATAACATTAGAAGAAGCCTAAGGAGGATGAGGAGGGAACTCAGGCCTAGAGACATGGCCAAAAAAGAGTTGTCAGTGAGAGTTCAGGGGGAAGATAGAATTAGGTGAAAAAACAGCCAAAAAAAATGGCTGGGGGAATATAAAATGGAATTAATGGTTGTCATTAACATTCCCAGTGAGTTAAGAGGAGAAGGAAAGCAGGGAGGTAATAAGGTTAACGGGAAGCAGGTGAGCACAGCCCAGGCAATGTGCTGGGTGTGACAGGTAATGGTTTGTAAAATCAGCTTAGGCAGTGCTTTTTCCCTCACAAGTGTTAAAGTATTGAAGGACCACTTCAGGAAAGGAAGCTGTGAAGGAAATACAGGCAACCAATAGCTGGGAATGCAGTCTTTCTCAATGAAGGAAAGACTAGGAATAAAGAATAAGCAGAGACCTCAGAGTGAGAAAAACAAGGGAAAATGAAGGAAGAAAAGACAAGAAGATCATGAAGAAGGAAAGACAGAGGAAGCTGCAGCTTTGAGCCACTGTGTCACAGTTTCTTAGCCTGGGATTCTATCTGGGAGCTGAAATCATAGCTGAAGGAGCACAGCACTAATGCTTGCAGGAAATTCCTCCACTGTCCCTGAGCCCTCGCTTGGCCCATTAGCCATACACTGGCACAGGTTAATCAAAGCTGAAGTGCAAAATTAAATTTTGAGGGAGAACTTGAACATGTGAGGTGAATCAGATGGAAGACGGAAGTGCATAAAACATTAAGGAGAGAGAGGAGAAGACTTCATCACTGAGCTAGTACTTAATCCTCTACAGACGTGCCTGAAGACACTTGTTACTCGTATTGAAGAATGAGTGGCATGGAAAGTAACTGAGAGGGACCTATAATCACCACAGAATCTCCATAAATGCTGAAACATATCCCCCTCATGATCACATTAGCAGCTGAATCACTAGGTTTCTTCATTATTCTGTGCTGAAAAAAAAAAAAAAAGGGAAACAAAGAGTTATATATTTTTTATAAAGAGTTATTTTTCTAAGCAAGCAAGTAAATCACAAACCAGCATCCCAGAAGAGAGTTCCTGTGCAGAACTCATTGCAGGTTAGTTGTACATCATTTTATATTAAGTGTTGGACATATTGTGAAGGGACCAACTTGTTGCCATTTCACATTTCCCAAAGGAATACTGTTTCCATACTGATTTCTTTCTCTTGACAGCTCTGGTAACACTGGATGTGATGGGTAAGGGCTTGTAAATTCTGTTTAGAGGAAAAAAAAATAAAAAGGAAGTTGCCTTTACTTTGGTGTTATAGAAAATCTCTTTTTCTTTCAGATGTCTTTGCACCTGGCTACCAGAACCCATCTGCTTTTGCACAGACATGGGTAATAATGGGGCAAGGGGACATGGGAGTTCCCTTTGCTTTCCACAAGCAAAATTCAGCATTTTGAGGCACATCCCTGAGCATAAAGGTTTAGGGGACACAAGGACAGTCACTGTTCTGGATCCTCCGGTGGCTGTGAGATTGAAATCACAGCTCCCCATTTTCACTCCATAGTACCCTACGGTTTCTCAGAATAACAATACCTCCATTCTCTTTGCATCATGTAACAGGCAGAGCCAGCAACACTTTCTTTTCCATGGGTGGTCCATTAAAACCTAGATAAACTATGAGTTTTCAGCCATTTCAGACTTTTTTTTCATTGCATGGAAGAAATCAAGCCTGGAGAAAAGACAGCAGCCTGTCTTGGCCTCCTGCTTCCTTCCCAAGCCTGAAAGAGGATATCTGCCCTCATGTGTAATAGAGAAAGATATGCCCATTAGCTCAACAGTCAGAGCCCACCTGTAACACCAGTAGCAGCTCACAGCACCATTTCCTAGCTTTTCTTTCCCTTTCCATCAATCCTTTATCACTGAAAGGCAAAGCTGCTGCCACGCACCTCTGTGTTTTCCACAGAGCTATTATTAGTTGTCCTTTAGGTGGCAAAAACTTGTACACAAACATGAAAGAAAGCAACAGGGAATACAACAGTGCAAACCATGCTGAGTTTGGGTGCAGGAGACTTTGCTCCTCCTGGCTGCAACCGTCCTCTGCAGACATTAAGTCACTAGTTTGTATATCCACACCCTGACCAAGAAGACGGCTGTAGGACCAGGTAATACCAACAACTTTACAAGAACAGAGAATTTAAATAATTCAAATCATATTAAACCTGAAAAATTAATTATATTATACGTGAAAATGGCAACAAAACAACTGAGAGTAATTCTGCTTTCCCACCAAGGGATTGCAATGGAGAGGTGTTAGAATGGAAAAAAATCAGGGTTTAACTTTCTGTATATTCCCCTCCTGTCTGAACTACTCCCATGAGTCTCTCCCCTCTTTTTGTACAACATGCCCTCAGGCCTTGCCAGCTCCAGATTTGCACAGCTATTTGTTTTGTACTATTAATTTAAAGCTGATTTCCCTAATGTGAGCAGTGACTTTCCCTCTGCTTTTGCGGCTCCCAACATAATGGGACACAGCCCTGAGTAAAGCTTTAAAGATGCAGGATGATGCAAAGTGCATACCAGTAACAGCCAGCAGTACCACGCTTTTAGTCTCCCTGTAGAAAAATTATTTATTGTGAAAAAAAAGAGGAAGAATGTCTTTCAAATAAGAAAGGCCTTAGTGCAAACAGCTTGTTAAACCTCTGCATAGCACGAGTCCAGAGTACATGTATTAATTCATATTCCAGGTGCAATTGATGTAGCTGGATTAGAAATATTTTAGGGCAGAGGGAGTTTTCTTTTTCATCAGAAGTTTTATGCTTAGGGCTAGAACATCCACCGTATGTCTCAGCAAAAGTAGGCAAAGTCAAAACCCTTTTGCAACCCAGAAAGACAGAAGTACAGTGGTTCAGGAACAATAGCAAAACTGCTCCCTAAATCAGCTGCTGGCCAAAGACTACTTCTGCAAGGTAGCACAGGCAGCATTACGTGATTGTGAGTGAAAATTACAGAGGTCGGTGAGAAAATAATCAGTGGAAATATCTAATGGCAATGTTCAGCTCACACTGATAGGTACATGTTTGCTCAAGAAGCATCACACAGGCAGAATCTCCCATCATGGCCATCTGGACTTCCTCAGGAGGTGCAGGGGATTCTTGTGTGCTTCTCCCAAATTCTGCTGCCCCTGTTACAGAAACAGACATAGCTACAGATGTGTGCACAAACACCTCAGTTGTACATTGTGCATACTACCACTGTTTCAGGTAGAACTGGAGGCTGGCAACTTTTTTGACAAATAAGCAGCAAGTACTGAATGGACACAAGCAGAATGAGATTTTGAAAGAAAAGCTGGGTAATCCACAGGTCATGTAACCAGTAGGATAAATAACAGATGGGCAAAGATAATCTTGGATTGGAGGCTGAACAGTGAAAATGCAATAGAGGGACTTAAAATGAACTTGCAATATGAAACTGTCCTCTCCAGGACCCCTGACACAGACTCCCTGTGCTCTAGCAAGGATTTAGAGTCAGGAGCTGTAGAATCCAGCTCTCTCTGAATTGTAGCAGGAAATTAAAGGCAAAGAAGACAAGAAATCAGCACTTTTAATCCTGAGAAAACACTTGGGTCTTCTATTTATAGAAATAAAATACAGTAATAATGTTTAAAATAAAGTGACAACCAACCATTAAATCTGCCACAAACAGGAATAGAATTATTTCAGGGTTACTGGAGTCAGTGGTGATCTAAATATGCACGAAATGAGGATCTGAATGAATGCAATGTTGCTTTCCTTTTCTTTAAAGCCACAACTGGGATATTCACATCACCAATACAGGGAGCAACCACTGTTTCTGTGAAGAAGTCACCATATCAAGCATAGGGAACCTCCTAGGAGAGACGTTATTTGCAGGAGAAAACAAAGAAGCCATGGGCAGTGTGAGTGGCTGTTTCTTGGCTTTATTGGAAGCTGTGTGTTTGCGTTGCTGCTTTTTTTTTTCCCCCTTTCACTGTGTAAAACACACTCCCTGGAGAAAGCAGGCTTCACCCAGCTTGCTAAAGGCTCTCTGCTATCCAAGCTACCTAATTACAAATTACGTCACATCAACCCATCTGAACTCCCATGCAAAGGGATTACAGACCTTTAGGGAGTCAGATGAAGCTGCTAAGTCTCAATTCTCTTTGAACATTTCACAGATAGCTGCTAATCACAGGCAGTCTCTTCTGTGTGACTCAGGAAGTGGGGTCATGTCTAATCTGGTAAATCGGTGCCCCTGCTGCTGTTGTTCTCTGGGTAAGCACAGGGCTCGTGGGTCAGGGCAGGTGACCTGGGCTTGCTGCACTGCAACCAGCAGATTTATAAAGCCAGAGTGAGTGTATCATGAGCAGAAACTCTGTGGTAAGCTGGGAATTGAGGATGATTTCTAGGAGTTATGGGCCATTTGCAGGGTGGTACTCTAAGTCGGATGCTTTGAATTTTATTTATTTAAATTCCCTTTCCAAACTAGAGGAATGAGACTTTCTACGTGGAAGTTTACTGCTGAATCCAATAATTCACTGTTGATCTTATTTGTTTGCTGAAAGTATGAATCTATTGGCTCCTGAGGATTTGACACTGAAGAATGGCAGCAACTGATTCTGTGAAAATCCCCAGAAAGGCACAAATTCTCTTCTTGATTGCATTGAAGCACTACCACCCAGAGAAAATCACAAAGGACCTTTCCTGGAAGATTGCTTGCAGGTTTTGTCATATCTGTGACTTCTCTGGAGTCCCCTTTGCTACCTCACTAACTCTGCCAGGAAATGAGAACTAGCTGAAAACCAAAATTTGTGACCCAAGAAGAATTCTCAGATTTGAAATTTAATCTGGTACCACGACAAAAGCACAAACTCAGTGTTATTTGTTTGTGGTTATATTTTTCTTCCCTTAACACAAAACAGTTTCAAATAATGTCCTTACTGATTTTTTTTTTTTTTTTTTTTTTTTTTTTTTTGGCGGTTAAAGAGTCTTTTTTTTTTTTTTTGCTTGGGTAGATCAAGTCATTCTGTTTACTCAGCAACTGTTGGCTTTCATTTTTTTATTTGGAGTTCGATGGAGATCGGAGCAATCAAAGCCAGTTGAAGATGTTTCTGCTCATTGCCAGGGGTTTGGAAAAAATGATCTTAGGAATTTCTTAGGTGTTTGATCACAACCTCCCTGCTGGTAGAAGCCAAACTGCCCTTGATTTTAGCAGTGTGCCTTCACTCATAGTAGCAGATTGCAGTGAGGGCTACAATAGCAACACTTTTGAAGCCAGCCCAGGAATTCACAAAGATGTCATGAGCTGAGAGGAAAGCCTGGCAGGTTTCAAAGAGCCATTTACCAACTGTGCCACTTTTATCTCCTTGTGGTGATAGGGGAGGGAGGTAGTGGTGTGTGGAGACAGCCAGATCCAGATCCTTCCCTATTCTGGGGGCTTTCCTCCGTCTCCCAAAATTAATATAAGCAAAGTGGTGATGTAATTTACCTCTCAAATGACACAAAACCTGCAACAGAAGATGTATCCTGCAAGGGTGACTTGGATATCTGGACAAGAATAGCCTGTCTCTGAGAACTGCAGACATTTTCAAAGTGCTCTGTCCAGCTGCTAGACAGAAGTACAGAAAAACTGTCCTGTTTAGACTTATGACTTAATGGCATATTTTATGACTGTGTTTTGATTTTTTTTTTCCTCAGACTCTCCTATTTTACCTATTACTCATATTTATTCCCCTTATTTCAGCAGAGAGAGAATAAGCCAAACTGGGGAAAATGGATAATACTACCCTGGAAATTATGTGTTAAAGGAGAAAATTTAATGGAGTGAAGCATCTGTATCATCTTCAGGTCTGAGCTGATGTGCTTTAAGGCCTCTGGGGAGCCTGGCTGGGTATATTTAGATCTTGAGGCTTTCATTCAGCAAGCCACTTAATCATGTGCCTTAACATTATGCTCCTGAGTGCTCCTTCTGGACTTCAGCAGAAGTCCTCATCTCCCTGACCTTGTTCATGAACATGTAGCTACATCATTAGGTTCATCTGCATTAAGGTCCTTAATTAGAAAAGGCCTTCATCTGAAAGTTTCATAGCTGAGCTGAGTGCAGGGGGGAGATCACATTCTGAAATCAAGTCACTCTGTATGACAGCCCTTAGCTGTAGATTTCTGCATCTGGATGTCTTGTCCAGGAGGGTGCTGCTTTCTCTCTACCAGCCAGGGGCGTGCCTTGGTGTTGAACTGGATGTGATTCAGGACAATTCCAATGTCAAACACAGTAATGACTTGTGTCTTCTTGAAATGGGGCCAAACAGACTAAACAAAGTGCAGCACAAAGTGACTGCTGATACCACATATTCAAGCAAGGTTTCTGTACAAAGCTGTGATAAAAAAAATTTACATTTATCATCCCACTCTATTGTATTTGGTCTAAAATTAATGAGCCCTACATCTAAACTCCATTTAAGACAATAGTTAATTGCTTCATTTTAATAAATTTTGTCAGAATGGTGAGTATAACAATGACTGAATGCTCAATTATTACCTAGGCTAGAAAATGAAGATATACAGTATTAATGATATACACAATCTGAAAAGCAATTAGGATCCTGAAGGTAGAATAGGAAAGTCACTTAAAACGGGGTAATAAATGAACTTTCTTATCAAACACAGGGGAAAACAAGGGCTTAGAAGCAAGAAATCTCATTGCCTGGGATTTTAGTTTGATTCATTTCTTGTTCCCCTCTTCTGTGTCTGTGACATGTTCAGAACCTCTCAACAACAGTGTCATGGGAGCACAAGAGGGACAAGCAAAGAGCAATACATTCATGCTAAGCAGCTTGTGCTGTACAGGATGGATGTATTAACTGCATTAGAGACCTCAGCTTTACAGCAGCATCAATAGAGGACAGGGGCACATGACAAATCTGGAAATCGAGGGTCAGAAATGAAAAAAATGGGAAAAGTTTGGATAGAATTAATCTCCACTGCACATGTGTTCTACACCTCTGAAAACACAGTGGCATGTTTCTAAACTCACAGAACTGTGAGGTGTGAGGAGGCTGTTTCTACTTCTACCATTTAAATAATTATAAATGTCTTTTCCCTGGTTGTGTCTCCACTGTGGGAATTGAAAGCTCTCTAGAGCAGAGCACATCTGTGTAAATGGAGTGTGACAGGAGTTGTTGGGTCCCCAGGACATCTCTGTCATCCACACAACTGCACCAGGAACAGCTCAGAGAGGGGAACCTTCCTCATCAGGTGCCTTCTGAGTGTGTCACTGCAGTACTGCCCTTGTATGGCAGGGGCACACATGAGGTGGAGGGAATTTGGATAAATATTGCTGGAAGTGACTATAACTCTTCTCTCTTGCACCTACCCACATGTATTTTTTCTTAGGAACAACATTACCAATCTGATATGAGAATGTTTACATAAACAGCCTTTTCATGAGGCGCTGAAGGAAAAGTCTAATTTTTTGTTAAATTCCTGCATCATTAAAATCTTTGAGATGCATAATATTAGACCTCATTTCTATTTTTTCCAATTAAGAGAAATTAGATTCTTTCAGAAGCACAGTGACAGTTACTCTAGATGGTCTTTACCCAGTACATTGTACAGAAGCACTGTACTACTTCTCCTTTTGAATTACAAATTATTATGTTCCCCAGAAGTGCAAAGTCCTGTTTGCATTCATTAGCAAAGTTACTGCCTGAACTCTGGACATTTTCTGAACCATTTTCTGTTTCTTTGACAAATCTCTTTTCTTGACAATTTACAGCAGTGTGTTTCCATTTTCACGGTTGTTTTTTTGGTTTCTTGTTCCATGACTGATTGTGTTCTGTTTATCTATATTTAATCACATTCACTATTTGATATTACTTCAGAGTCCAATTTCAAATCCCATTATCATTTGTTGGTCTTTAGCATAATTTAAAAACCAGAAAACCTTGATTTCAGTGTCATTATACCCAGTGTTAACATAAACAATAACAAATCTCACATCCCACAGCTGGCTTTTTCAGAGTCTCTTATGGTCATTAAATTTTTCTTTTAAAGAGATGGTTTCTAGAATTAAACTAATTTTAAGCACTGCGCTAATTCTCATGCCTGTATAACTCTGCTTCTTAGATGTTATTTTAATTGGAAGCCAAAAAATTGGGTTAAAAGCTTTATGAATATCCTCCCCAGTGCAGTGATTGGTTTCATTACAGAAGCCTTTACACTGACAGTAAAACTCCACATGTTCTAACAAGTCGGTGAAGCATAACCCTTTTTTTATGAAATCACGTGGATTTTCCAAAGCAGAGCCTGTATCACACATTTTGTGTCCTTTAAAAACAGATTCCTCCTCTAAACCAGTTGTATTCATAGGAGATAGGACATCATTGTCAGGTGCCTTTGGGGATTTTGTGAAGGATCAAATGTGCACTGTGAGCAGACCATGAAAATCCTGGCTATGGCTGCAACTGCTGCCTCTTTTTTATTATCATGACTGCTCACTGTAACTGCTTTTGTAACAAATGTTTGCAAGATGAGCCTGTTTCCACTGCTTTTCACTCCCTGTTTTCTGAATTACATTTGTGAGGGCTTGCATGTCCTGGCTGAAGCAGGATGCTCACCTGAATTAATCCTTGAAGCAATTCCTGTTCAGCCGAGTTTGAGACCTGTAGAGCAAGGTGGGGGCTTGTGTGCTTTGAATTTTCCGTGACTTTTTGATTCAAGGCAATGCCTCTGTCAAGGCATTTCCACTACTGCACTGCTCCTGACAGGCAACACTTCCGACTTTTCTTAGCACCTTTAGTACCCCTTCCCCCAGTGGAAACTATGGCAGGAAAGTTACCTTTATTTCAAGGATAACTGTGCTAATCCCTGGAAAACATGTTGAGCAGTCGTTTTTGGAAGTCAACTTTTTTTTCCTGGATCAGTCAAGATTCTGAATGCTTGACAGCAAACATCTTCCCAGCTCAGGTTTTCACTGATGTTTCTCCAGCCTTTCAGCTTTTACTCCTTCTGAACTCTGCTTGCATGGGGACAGTGCCTGAATTTGCTCTTCACAGCTCGAGGGCAGACCAGATGTTCTTGCAACACATTTCAGCTCCCCAATATCAGGGGTGGCCAGTTTCTGTCTCTCCTGTGCTTCCCACAGCTTTGTCTTCTTTGCTTCTAGTAAACCTGTAGTAGAATGGTGAAGAAGAAAATTGTAGGGCTAGACAGAGAGTCTGGTGAAAAAGGCAATTAAATTAGATAGATGTAAGGGGAGGAAGTTAGAAAAAAATTTTGGATGAAGAGATGAGCACTAGGAGGTAGAAGAGAAGCCAAGGAAAGGGAAGTAAAACTGGGACCAAAAGGGAGAGACATCTGGTGCATTGGTGCTACAAGGTGAACAGAAAAAGCTCTGACCATGGTTCAGACCTTCACTGATGAAAAAGCATGAAACCCTCTGGCCAGCTACATGCCCTGCTTTCCAGAGCCAATCTGCTCTGGGAACAGAGACCTACTCTTGCTCTCCTTCTTTGATCCCAAAGGCCACCCTTCCACTCTGCTGGTTGTGGCAGATGGGCTAATTTATATGACACTGTATGCTGAGATTTACCCTGTGTGGTGATGAGGTTCTGTTTGAGCTTTTAACCAAAGCAGAACAGAGGATCCTTCACATTAAACAAAACTGTCATTTAAAAGATCATTACTGCAAAGTCCAGCACTCAAAAGTTGAAATATAGATTGACAGCAGAGATCTCTCATAGCTATAAATACATCTTGTAACTGAGACATGTGGAAGCCTTGAATTCCTCAATAGTTATAGCTTTTGGTGCCCTTTACATAAAAACCTTAAAACATTAGTTCTGTCACCAGTCCTTTCCTTTGTGATTGCAAATGTTCATAATACATGGGTCAAGAATGAATTTTAGACATTCTTCTTCCAAAGGAGGAGTAAAAATTTTTGACATAGAGAGCAATGAGTAACAGTTGGACAGTTTTATCTGGAGATGAAGGTAACCCTATCAATGTCATTAACTGCTTTAGCATCTTTGAAGATGAGAATTGATTCTTTAGAGATCACCTGTGTGGAGGGAAAGGTGAAATAACAGAGCAAAAACTGGCAACTTGGAAAAACATTTCAGTTTACAACTCTGTATAGAAGCTCTGGTGTGTAAAGTGTAAAGGAGGGTGTAAAAGCTGGAAAAGAGAAAGTAAAAGACCTGCATTTGAGGTATGTATTCGGCCTCTCCTGATACCCCAGCTCATACTGCTTGGTCCCTGCAGTCTGTTTTACAGACGTAAATGACCAGATGGCTTCCCCAAGGTCATGCAGGGACACCAACCAGAACCCCACAACCTGTCCTGAGGAAAGAGGTGACCTAAGCTATGGGAGCCACTCAAACCCAAGAGTATAAGGAGATGGAAGAGATGTTACTTTGTCTATCTCTAAGCATCCGAGCCAGTCTGCTTATAAATTGTGCCTTCTCCCAGGGCAACTCCCAGAAAATTCTTGATATAGAAAATTCATCTGATATAGTCAGCACCCAGCCTCAAAGAGGAAGACCTGAAAGGATAGCAGTAAAACCCATGTTTTAGAGTGTTGGGAATTTTTAAGAATCAACTTCTCAAACACTCATGATATATTATATTCCTAAAAAAAGTACTGGGTCTGTCACATATATCACTTAAGCCAGGCTCATCTAGCTCATAAAAATATAGGTGATTCTAAGGAAATAATCAGAAACCTGTCTTTGGCCACACATCACTTTTGAGCTTTGCATCAACCACAGTACAAGACAAGACCGTGGATTTGTCTAGGGACAAAAATGAAATTTATTTCCATATAAATATCTCTTTTTTATTCTGCTGGTTTTAACTAGGATAGAGTTAATTTTCTTCAGAGTAGCTACATGGAGCTATGCTTTGGATCTGTGTTGAAGACAGCATTGATAACACAGGAATGTTTTTTTTAGTGTTGACCAGGACTTACACAGAGCCACGGCCTTTCCTGCTTCTCACCCAACACTTCCAGTGAGGAGACTGGGGGTGCACAAAGTGTTCTGAAGGGACACAGCCAGGACAGCTGACCCTGACTAACCAGAAAGAGATTCCACATCTTATGGCATCATGCCCAGCATATAAATTTGGGGGAAGAAGAAGGAAGGAGGGGATCATCAGAGTGATGGTGTTTGTATTCTCAATTCATCTTTATGCATGATGGAGCCCTGTTTTCCTGGGGATGGCCAAGCACCTGCCTGCCCATAGGAAATGAGGAATTAATTCCTTGTTTTGCTTTTGCTTGTGTGTGCTGCTTTTGCTTTACCTATTGAACTGTCTCTATGTCAACCCATGGGTTTTTTCACTTTTACCCTTCCAGTTGTCTCTCCCATCCCGCTGGGAGGAGCTGTGTGAGTGTCCATGTCAGCCTTAGTTTTTGGCTGGGATTAAACCAGGAAACTTGTTTTCAGTATTTAAGCAAACAATTCAAAATAGATGGAGGCAATTTTCTTTCAAAGGACAGGATTAAGAGGCCTGCACACCCGGTTGTCAGTCCTCCACCCTTCAGAGCAAAGGTGATTTATCATGCAAGCAGTCTGAAATACATTTCTGGAGTATGTATCCTGCCGCTTTTTCCAGACAGTAGAGAGATTGTCTTCATGAGCAACCTTGAGACTGAAATGAAGAGTAAGGGTGACTACAGTTCAGTCCCTGACTGTTGCAACTTTTCCTGATGGCACTGGCAAGTGAGATGGCCCCTTATTTTCTATCTCAGCTTCTTTAGGACACCACCATTCATCTGTGCTTTTAGAGTGATTCAGATCTTTAGAGGATGAGGACAGACCTGCCTCTAAACTGGGCTCAGTATTCGTTCTAAATCTACACCAATTACAGGAGACAGACTGTGAATTTCTATTTTTATTAAGGACCAACACAGCAAAGTCACTACGCAATTTTCTAGCTAACTAGTGCTGTGGTTCATCACACCTACCTTATGAACCAAGCTAGTCACCCTTCATGGTCACTGGGAGACCATAGGCAATTCTGGGACATGATCTATCACCTCTCTTCACAGTCTCCATCTCGGGCTGCTCAGCTGTTCCCTGCCCTCTGTAGCCTCCATCAGCTCCTATATGGATGTCTACACTGCAGATTAATTTCAGCCTCACTGCCTGATTTTCAAAAAAGCTAAATGTCCAACTTGTTCAAATGTCAGAGGCCTGTTTAGGTGTTTGAGTGTTGCTGCTGTTTAGCCTGTTTGTGGTGTTAACTTTCCTAAACCCTGTGACTTGACAAAACCATGAGATTGTGAGGGCTCATACAAAATGTGCTTCCTGGACACTTTGCCCTCAGTAGATACATCCAGGCAGGGATATCTATTGAAACATCTCCTGCAAAACAGATGGGAAAGGCTCTGCCCTCAGAGTCTCCTCATCCTGGCAAATCTAACTACTAATTTTTCTCTTATGGATGAAGGTTCATCTCAGCAACACTGGGATCTGAACCTCAGCTGAACTCCTGACCCTCTCAGCCATTTCAATGTCAAAGATGAGGGCTGCAAAGACTGTCAGAGAGTTGGAAGCACTTAGGACTGAATGAGCTTCCTTCAAAGCAGCTGTCTTAATCCTATCAAAAAATTAAACTCATCCTCTCCAAAGCAGATGTGTTGTTCCGTCCCACGGGAGTCAATGGAAGTTTTAGGTATGCTTCAAGAGGGCCAGGTTTCAGCCCCTGCTCTGTTTTAACCCTTTCTTGTGCTTTACTAACTGAGGTTTTCTTATTTAGCTCTGGTCAGGGAATTCAGGGAGAAAGAAAGTCTAACAAACTGGTTTTCCTCAGTAAAGAGAGGTGCACTAGCTGCTTGCCCTGTGGAAGTTCAGAAATTTTATGGAAATCTTTTACAATGGACAGAAGAAATAAATATGAAAAAAAAATCGGGTTTCTGATGGCATTCAGAACTTCTAGAATAAGGGCTAAAGATCAATTAACATGCAGTGCCTTCCAGCATGGTAACAAAAATGTTCTCAAAGTTACTTTTTGGGGTAATGGCTTATATTTCCCATCATTTATATTTTGACATTGGAAGAAAAAATCATATTTGAGAGAGCATTTAGCAGAGGTTATACATTTTGCTAGCTTTCCTTGACTCTTTTGTAACCAGTTCAGTAGAAAAATGTTTCTCTTTTAACGCTGTCTCACCTTGGTTATTGAAATGCTGCCGAGTACTCCAGAATTACAGATCTGAATTCTGCAGCCAGAGATCTCTCTTATCTTCCTAGTTTGTTTCTTGCTTGAGCCATGGTTCATTTCCTAAGATCTGAGTTAATTAGTCTTTGATCTTTTCTTCTTCCCACACAAAGCATCTCTGATTTCAAAAACTAGTTTTCCTACTGGAGCCGATGTTCGTGGGCTACACAGAACATGTACAGACATCCCCATGAAAGAAGGAGAGAGCAAAAGGATCCTTAAGCCCTCAGACCAATGTTCTTGCCCATCTCCCAGGGGTTGTGGTGGTATCTACCTGCTCAGCAGAAATTTTTCAGTACCTCTGCAAGTTGTGCAAGAAATTGATAGTTTCTAAATACCTACAAGTGTCTCACTAAACCCTCATGTCTTTCCATCACAGCCAAGCCAATTCAGGGAAGAACAGTTTCCTTCAAACAAAATCTACAATGGTGTCTATATCTCCCTCTTCCACACTGGAATTAAATGCCCCTGTGCATCTGGAGTCCTGTGCAAAAGAGTAGTGGATAAAGAAGGACAAGGGATATGGGGAGCAAAGAGGGATGGTCAGGGGTGCTGAGCACCTGTGCCAATGAGAAATAATTATAAACACTTTATAATCCAAGGATTAGAATCCAACCTTGGTGTGAGACCACACAAAGAGCAGGTGGGGCTAGAGACACCTTTGGCTCAGGTCCTGCCAGGGAAGCTCCTGTAGGTGATTTTGGTTTGGGTCTGACACTGGCCCTACAGACATATGGGAAAGTAACCTCTTCCTGCTGGGATGCACCAGCATCTGGGATGCACCCAGTTCATCTGTTCTTGACCTTTGAAAACCATAAAGATTTCTGAGACCTGATACTGTGATTGAGCACATGTGGGGAGAGATGTGTGCAAGCCCTGAATTTATTATCTGTGTTATTCCATGATTATTTGGCTTCAGTCTTAACACTCTCCTTAGAAAGATTCAGAGGATGGAGTGAAGCAGCAGGCATGAGATACCACACAACTAATCAGGGCTCAGCCAAGTCCCCAAAAACAAGCAAACCATATTAGAAAGATGCTCCACACTCCTTCCTGATTCATTTTGATGGGATTTCTGCCCAAATAAGGGGTGTTGGAATGAAGACCCATGGTGATATTGCCTGACCTTGAAACTTGCATCACATAGCAACTGAATAAGGATATAGAAAAGAAAAAGTTGCTAATAGATTCTTCAGGGGAAAAACCCACACACCTGAGACAGAAATATTGCACTCAATCAACACAGTCTGTGAGCCAAATTCTGGTGCAAGCAGTTATTTTAGCTTTGATGGGCTTACTCTTGAAAGGCAAAGGAAATGTATTCAAGCCCAAAAGTGTGAATGTGTGCAGTTCACTGTATGATACAGATAATTACAATTGCCCTTATGTACAGCCACTTACCTGTAATTAATTCATAAAATAATTACTGCAAGAGTGCTGCTGTAGTTAGATTTTACATTGAACTTCAATAGAGAATTCTGCTGCTGATGAACACCAAGAGCTAAAAATAATCAATATGAAATAAGGGCTGCCATAAATACTGGATGGGACTGATTTGCCCTGTGTAAGGGAAAGACAGGAAACAGAGTAAAAGGAACTGGATCAGCATTGAGGGAAAATTGATTGAACATGAGGTAGTGAAGGACTGTACTGAAGATGCCTCCTCCTCCTCCTCTTTCCCTTCATCTGGGGTGAAAGTTCCTCTGTTTGGGCTTTACATGGTGTGTGCTGTCAAGAGATCTATTTTTCAGCTCATAATCTGAACACTGACTGCTTACACATTGAGCACAGGGAGTCTTGTATTTTGTTTAACAGTAAAGGGGGGAAAAAGCCAAAAGAATTTCAGCATCAGTTTTTTCCTAGAAGGATTTATGTGTGGCAGCAGGACAGTGAGCCACAAAAAGGGCAGGTTTCCATTTTCCCAAGAACAGGGATAGATTTAAAAGGACTTACAGTATCAACTTTCATAAATATTCTTTCTGATATATTCCTATCACTGCTATATTGGTTTATTGAACTTCACTTTTGCCACAGTGACATTGCTTTACCTTGTCCATCTAGTTTGACTTATTGTACTACTGATGTGGGATAAATGTGGGAGTCTCAGCCATGAGCCCAAATGTTTTCCTCTACTCCTCCTTGCCACTGCCTCTGGCATCACTCTGGCACTGGCCATGCAAGGAAACTACATTGAACCATATGAATACACATCACACGCTGGCCAGAGGTCTGGGGGAAGCACAGGATTTTGCAAAGAAACATCCTATGGCTTCAGGAGGCATTCACATTCTATGCAGTACTTCTTCAGGAAATGCATCATGGCCATCAGACCTCCCTGGTACCACTGATAGAAGGGATAAGGCATATCTGGATTTTCCACATGACTTACCTGCTGCTGAGAGCTGGCACAGATGTCTGAAATGATTAAAATACATCTTTTTATCTTGAAGCTGCAGAATAGCACAAGACTGCCACAGCTCATCAGTCAGGGGTTGATCTCATTACGTATCTTCCCCTTTTCCTGGGTCACTTCTGAACACACAGACAACACCAATACTAACAGAGATCCTTGATGGAGGACCTTGCTCTCCAGTGAGAAAACAAACTGTTTGTTCCTACCTAATTAATTAAGCAATTCCTGGTTAATTGCTTTCAGTAATTAATCTGGAGTAGTAGTTTCCTTCTTATCCCTCAAGAATTTAGTTTCCTTAAATCTTTGTTAAGATACTTTTTTGAAACTCCAGCTCCTTTGCACTGACATAACCTTGTTTATCTTCATGCTCATTGGCTCCTTGCAAATAATCCCGAGATTTGTGAAAGATTTCATTTCTTTCTTTTTTAAATTAAAATCCTCTTAATTCTTCACAATTTATCAGGGTTTCATATTAGTATTTTCTAATTATTTTCTTTATTGTATCTTATACATTTTCTGTCTGGAAAGACAGAATCACTAATCTCTGGATTCCTGCACCACTCCTAAAGCTTTTTTAAAGACTGGTGATATATTTGCCACCGGGATTGTGTTTATTGCTTTGCACTGCTCACACAGAAAGGCTCAGTTAAACAATACTTAGTGATTCCTCAATTTCATATTTGAGTACCATTTGAATGCTTGAGTTAATAACATCTAGCTTTACAATTTGCACTTCATTTCAAGCCACCTTTTTCAACTCTGCAGCTGTAAAGCACAGTTTGGGTGCAGAAGCCTTCCAAACCCATAGTGAACCATGAAGCAAGAATTTAATTTCACTCCTTTATAAAATAGTGAGTACTTCTTTCTCTAGTCAAGGGTAGTTTATTAATATAATAAGAGGTTGAAATATTTCGAAGTATTTTCTCAGCTTTTGTTGTCTGTAATAAAATGTTGAAATAAAATTAATAAAATATCACAACAAGTCGTTGTAAATAAATCCTTCCAAAACCCATCAGAAGGCACTATTGAAGGAACAGAACTGCACATTAATTTTTGAATTACACATACATGACAAATCATGGAAAATTGACTATCTTCTGCAAGGAGTACCGACTTAATGCCCTGTCAGATTGGACCTGCTGCCTCCTACACCCCTACAGATAACTCCTCCTTTCAGAGAATTCTATGGCTCTAATCATCCCTGAGCATGAAAACCTGGAGCCCATTATCCCAGAGTATGTATCCTCTGGTGAGAGTGACCTGCCCCTTTCTGCCAGCCTGTACACAAGTGAAACTTTCAGTGAGATGGGTTTTTGCCAATTGCTGTTAAAGGAAGGGTGGATTTCTTGTTTGTTTGTTTGCAGCTTTCCACAAGTTGCACCCAGGAGAGCTGCGGTTGTGGTTTTGATGCCATGGTATCCAGACCTTAAAATGACATTCATCCACCTGTGCAAAGTGCAAATCCAGCCTTAAAGGGTGGGTGCTTTGGGACTCTGCTATCCCCTAGAATGTCTTTCCCTGCAGCATCCTGTGGGAACTGTGGAGCCTGGAGGAAGTGAGGACTCTGCTCACCTGAGGGTAGATGTCTGCAGGCAGGATGTCTGGCGGGAACCAGCCCTCCCCAGCTCCCTTTGGAGCTGGTGTGTTCATCTGAACACAGCCTGGAGCAAGTCAGATGGCTGGTAATGCAAAAAGCTCTGCAGATTATCAAGGGACTTCAGGGTAAACTGCTCCAAGGTGGTCGCCTACCTTGGGTCCTCTCAGCCTGGCTGTGGGATTTTCTGGGAACTGCATAAGGAACCAGGGAAACTGAGGACACTCAGGCTTTGTCTATATTTTTTCAGCCTGGTTTTGCCCCTTTTTCCCCATCAGAGCAGAGGCTGAGGGTGGGGGGGAACGCAGAGGAGAATTTCCCTGAATTTCCCTGTGGTGCAGGCTGCCTCGCTCAGCACTGACACCAGATGTCCGAGGGAAGGGTAGGAGCAGGTTGTCCCCGGGCAGCTGGCCAGGGGAACAGATGGCTGTACAAATGCACTAAAGACTGTGAATCAACCCTGGATGTGGAGGGCACAAGTCAAGCACATTTAAAGGTCTGTCCAGCCTGCAGTGAGTTAAAGCAGAAGACACACCATTTGGAAGTAATGCTGGGGATTAAGTAATTCTTACTGATGTGGTTTGCACGAGCCCCAGTTAAGAGGTTACTCCTTATATCTGAGAAGCTAAATGTGTCCCATCCTCAGAAAGAACAGACTTTCCTGTTCCCAAAATATTATTCCATAAGGGAAACAGTTTTTATTTGAGCATAGGTATTAATCTGTTTGTTTTCTTTTAACAGCAACAAAATCACACCAGACTAAATCACTTTGAAGAACACTGGATGCACCCAAAGTGCTGTACCATGCTTGATACTGTTCCAGACATAGGACAGCACATCCTCCCTTGGAAGGAACAGTCTGAGACAGGGAAGCACCCTCTGAAGTAAAAAAATCTGTGCAATGAGGCCAGCAGTGCCTCCTGCTAAGATCGCAGATGACTCATTTCTTATCTATACAAGAAGCAGTGAGGGTCTGGACAGTGAAGAGCAAGTTTTTGCCTGCTTGGCTGTACATTTTGGCCACCAGGTCAGGAGGGTGCTAAAATCTGCTGCAGAGGATATTTGTTTCACAGCCTTGATAAATCTCTGAGCACTCAGATGAGAAATGAGTCCTTCTTGCTTAATATGTTTTGCATGCACAGTCCTTCCAGTTTTGATTAAACTTTATTTTAAATTTTTTATTTAGACTGAAGAAATCTTTTTAGGTTTCCTTTGAGCAAAGGAAGCTCTTTCCCATCTAATAGTGGTTTTACTATTATCCTAATCCTAACTCAGCAATAGTCATGCCCTGACTACTTTAAGGACACAAAATAACAAATATTTCTCCACTTATTTTCTGCTGTTTTCTTGGTCTCATTTTTGGAGCCAACATTTTAGCATTTATCAGAGACAAGTATTTTTTTTAATATGCACAGTCAAAAGTAACAGCCACTGTAATTAAAATTTCAGAAGAGTTTCCATAATAAAGCCGCCTAATTCCCAGATATAAAGCACCAGATTCTGTTTGGATTCCTTCACTAACATTGTTCACTGATGAATAATATTCATTTATAGATCTCATGGGAACAGCAGTTTAAAATGGTTGAAGGAAGATGATTAAAGGGATGATAAGAATCGCTTATAAAGTGTTAGAAACTCTGGTACATAAGCACATCATTAACTGTCTGGAGACAATTTTCATAGATTTATTGCCAGGGAGGTGGTGCAGAGGAGTGACAAAGGTCCTGGCTGGGCTCCTGCTGTGGCACAGCCTCTCTGTGTGTCCTTGTCACCTTCACTCAGCGATGAACTCTATGGGATGCTGAGGCACCTGGTGCCTGCAGCTCTGGATCACTGGACACCACTGCAGGTATGGGCAAATGATTCCTGGGGACACATTCCTGTGGTGCTGCTCCTCCTGTGGCTCCCTCACCAGTCTGATGGATAACTGTGCAGGTCTCCAGCACAATTAAACCTCTGGAGTGCCCACACCTGGTTGCAAGGTTTCTAGTTTCTTGCTTTTTTTATGCAGGAGAGCAAATGTGTCCATCAAGGCACGAAGATATTTCCTTATGCCTACCCAGAGGGTGAGATAGAAGTGAAATACTTCCCAGCTCCATGAGAACCTCTGGGAAATGCAGTGGCTGGCACTGGCATGTGCCTCACCCTCTCGTTGATGGGCTGAGCTCTTCAAAGGGCTCTTCCACCACAGTGCACCAGGTGGCTCAGCAGCCACACCTGCCCAGGCAGGGAGGTAGAAAATCACAAAGTAATCAAGAAGCAGGCCCTTTTTGCCTTACAGCACAGCTATGCTGGAGTGATGGCTCTGGGAAGCACCACCTGCATGTGAGCACTGTAGACCTGGAATCCCCTTGTTTCCTGTGAACTTTGTTGTTTGTGCCCTGGGGAGGAAGGCTAAAAGAAAATGAACAGAGAGTATGAAATTATCTCTATTTAAATAGAATCTGCATGGGGGGTTGCTCCAGGCCATAGGGGAGGCAATGACTCAGCTGAGACTCGAAAACATCAGGGATTTCTGTTAAATCCATGCCATCTTTTTCTCCTCATTTTGGCTCTCCAACAGCACCAGGTGGCTTCATGCTGCTCAGCCTTGGCCTTGGACACAGGAAAGGAAAAGGGATGGCTTCAGGGCATGGCCAAGAGGGGTGAGCACCTTTTGCAGGATTTTGGCTCTCACAAGCCCCTCCAAGCTGTGCAACCTCCACAGAGCTGTCCACAGATGCCAGCCTGTGGCTGTAACAGAGACAGATCATCATGCAGCAGGGTTGGACCTAAAGCCCACTGTATATTTATACTGTTCTGGGACAAAATAAATCAGGGAATGGACAAAATAAATCAGGGAATAAACAAAAAACAATTTTTTCACTGGTACTTTTTTTCTTGCCTCTTTACAGCAATGTGAAATGAAGGAGGGGCACAGGGCTAATGAATTTCGACCTGTTTAGTCATAAAGATTTATACCTGTGGCTTAGAACTAATATTGACCAATCAAATGGCTCCCTAAATCCTGCCCATTTTATAAAAGTTAATCATACCCTCATGGCAGGCCAGGTACAAAATAAATTTTGATTTACAACTGTACTAAAATGATCAGTATTTTATGCTGGTCATTAACAGTATTTCACGCTGGAGGGTTGTTATATTAGAAAACAGTAAAATGGTTTGTATCACATAATATTATATTTGAACACCACACAGAAAACCAAGGGCTTATTGAGTTTGTGTCTGAATGGGACATTTGTTAAAAACATGACCATTGCAAGTGGCAAAAATGTGTATTATTTTCAAAAGTTTGTTCTCCTAACCCGGAGCTGGTGTGAGAGTAACCTCTCTGACTTTGGTGCTATAATGCTGTATGATGCTGATCCATACATTGCTCTGTAATAACCATGTGAGAGGTCTGAATATTCAGACATGTTTCCTGTTTGGCCTATGGAATTTAGAATTTTAGAATCATAGAATGGTTTGCATTGGAGGGGCCTTGGAGATCATTTAGTTCTAACCCCCCTGCCATGGAGAGGGACACCTTCCACCAGAGCAGGTTTCTCAGAGCCCCATCCAGTCTGACCATGAACAGTTCCAGGGATGGGGGATCTACGACTTCTCAGGATAACATGTTCCAGAACTTCACCACCATCATAGTAAAGCATTTCTTCCTAATATCCAATCTAAATCTGCCCTCTTTCAGTTTATAGTCATTCCCCCTTGTCCTATCACTACCTGCCCTTGCAAACAGTTGCAGAGGATATTGGTGTGGTAGATCTAGGTGCAATTTTATCCTTGCAGCAGAACTAAGGTTGTAAAAATATGTATTTGCTAGATATTTCTCTTTTATTCACCTTGTTTCAAAAATTGTTTCCTGTGTTAGGAAACACACAATATTATTTTCCCAGAGAACAAATATGTTTCTCATAATCCTGACACCTGAGAATTCAAAGTGGAGCTGCTTCCTAAAATATACATGTGCATGCATCACATGTGCTTTTACAATACCCAGGTCCTGGGGAGTTCTGATGAGGATATTCAAAGAAAACTGACAGTGCATAGTCTAGCAAAAACATTTCTGAATCAGACTCCAGAAATAGCTGTAAATAACTGCACCACTACTATCACAGCAGCCTAATTGCCCTTTCATTGCATTTCAATGCATTTAAAATGATGCATTAAAATGTACAGGAGAGTGGGATTGAACACAAGGTCAAGCGCTTTGTAGGGAGTGTGATTTCCTGCCCTGTGGTTGTCTTGATAAATAACATCTGAAAGCTTCAATATTGTTAATGTTTGATGCACAGAAGCAAAGCAGCTGTTCCTTTTCCATTGTGGCCACTTCCAGAGGTGCCTGAGAGGTGAGATTTGGGCAGACCCCTTGTAGCTGCTCATATGGCGACCCCTCTGCAAACACCACCTAGACTTTGACTCCTTTGTGCTATTGTTTTAGGTGTCTGAAATTTCATCTGAGATGGTCTAGTTTATGGGGTTTACCACAGAAAGAGGAGGTGTAAACGAAGCTCTACATCTCAGTTCATTACTTATGCCATTTTGCTAGGCACAAGGTAGGTGCTGTTAAAAGACAAGACTTTTGCATACAGCTTTCACTCACTGTTACTGTAGGAATTGCATCAACTTCCTGAAGCATTTGCAGACACAGGAATCATCAACGCAGCAGACTACAAATAAGGTTCAACTCTATTGTCTGTGAGCTCCTAGGAACCAGAAATGAATCAAGAATTCTTCTCCCAGCTCACCCCTCTCCCTCATATGTGTGATTGCACAAGCACTTCAGTGCTTATTCAGCTTATTGAGAAGGCAATTTCAGCCTGTAAATCCAAATCAATTTTAGGCCAGAACAGCTAAACTAAGTCAATCCGTGGCAAGTCATGTTTATCCAGATTAGGGGGGAAAATCCAAATAATGCAGAAAACCCCAGAGAGGATGTAAACATTCAAAGTGATATGGATCTGCTCACAAAGTGACAATTATGCTCATGGATTAAACTGTCCAGGCTTTCAAATGCCTTCCTTTAACTTGTTTATTTGTTTATCACTCCTAAGTTTCAGGTTTTGCTCCACCACAGTGTCTTGAGCTCTGCTTCTCCCATCATGTGTTCCTATTTTCACCTATGTCTTTTCAACAACTGCTTGGGGAGAAACAAAAACCAGAAAACCTACCAATTATTTTGCTGATCATTTTACAGAGCCAGCATGAAGAGAAGAGATGGGCATCTGAATGCGTCATTTGCCTTGTTCAAATCAAAATTGTTATTGGGTTCTAATTCCTTGGATGGAAGTTTGAAAAAAAAAAAAAAAAAGGCAGTCTTGAATTAATGGTGAAGTTTGGAGATGGAGAGAGTTGACAAAGCACTTTAACAACCTGCAGCTCCCTGAATGGCAGCTGATAATGAACTCACAATCTTGTGACTTGCGAGAGCTCATCCGTGAAGGGGGAATGTAAAAATTGCTTTCGTGAGTTTTAAAACACTCATAACTTTATTAAGCTCCCCCTTTCACTAGTAAAATAAGTTTAATTGCCCTTCATGGCTGAGGAATTATGTTTATTCTAAAGTGATTCATTTTTGTCTCCTGTTGAAGGGATTCTCTTCTTTTGCCTTTTCTTGTATATCTCTCAGCTGTTCGCGTGGCAATGAAAAGAGGGGAGGAGAAGGCTGTCACCAGAGCTCTGGCAAACCGCTGATGTTTAATTCTTTGTTTCCACTTGATGGGTTTATACTGTACCAGTTTCTCCAGTGGTGTGAAGGGACTAAGTTCTCTTTGACAGTCAGTGAAAGCTGGGAGCCTCATAAATATTTCACTATGACAAGCTCTATAATTAAAAATAATTATAACAGTGAGCATTCAGCAGCAACCAGTCTTCAACCTATTTGTGAATGTCTGGGTTTTAGAAACAGTGTCTTGTGACAGACACAGTCCCTGCTATGCTAGATGGATGCTCAGAAGATGATGTTTGGTCATTGTGCAATCATCCTGGAAGGCTTTGGTCCAGGATTACATACATGCATGTTGTGTACTACAGGATTTCCTAGAAATCATGTTGACTGAAGGACTCCTACACCATTTTGCTTTGGAAGAGTTTCTCAGATCTTTGCTTGCCTATGTTAAGCCAAACTTCATTAAATGACTCTTAAAAGGCCGTTCTTCCTCCTGAAGGTGATCTTCAACAAGGGAGAGCAAGTATTGAATGAACAATTCTAAATTTCATGCTGTCCTCATGATTAAGGTGACTTTTTCTCATTCGTAGTAGCTTGCTTCTACATTTTAATCTTAGCTACCAACTTGGGAAGTTCTTACTCTTCTAAGGTCAAGATCTTTTAATAAATTAAGCTGGTTGTGAGAAGAGACATGACCTGTCTGCTGCAAGACCCAGGAACTCTGTCATGGACCTTTGTGTTGATTCCTGGGAAAATGCTTGGAAGAGGAAGTTTCTTCCATTCTTAAATTCATGCAGTAGTCTTTTTAGAGACTTTGGCACCTACAGACAACACAGCACAACACAGAGTAATTCTGAGTAAGCTTGAATTCAGAACTGAGAAGCAGAACTGAAGTGGAAAGCTTTATTACGGGGTAAGAAAATGAATAGACAGAAGGTAGAGAGCAAAACATTGAAGCAAAGGAAGCATTTATTAAGAACCTGGCAGCCAAAAATGGGGCTATTTTATGATTGCAGTGTTACTGTCTCCTGGCTGCTTGGCTCCTTTTCTAGCTAACCAGGTTGTTTTGTCCCAGAGATTTAATTTCCTGTACACACAGTTTGTCTCATCACTTTCACTTTTTTTATCAGCAATGATGGAAAAGCCCAGCTCTTCTTCTCCTTTTTGCATTTTGGCAAGATTCAATAACCTCTTCAGCAAATTAACAGGCTGGCCATTGATTGAACCATCGTTTTTGAAGTGAGCCTAGCTGTTGGAGCAAGGCAGATTTAAAGTCGTAGATTTCATGTTTAGTGCAAAATACCTTTATTTTGGCAGCAGCAGGGACTGACGAGAATCAGGGAAGTTTTAATTCACCGGCTGGAAGGACCATATGCACACTATAACATTGTAATCTAGTTACTTACTCCAGCAGAAATTACAGCTGAGCAAAAGGGACTTGCTGAACAAGGTCTGTCATAAAAACGGGTACAGCTCATCAGTTCTCAAAAGCAACCATTTCCAGAAGGTCAGGCTGGTCCCTGGCTCCCATCAGTTAACAAAGATTCAGAGGTTTTCCAGTCTCTCCTACAATGTTTTAGAGCTCTGCTGTTCCTAGCAACCTGAAAAAGAACATGTCATTTCCCCTCCCCATGGTCCTACAGTGTGAGGCAAGACCAAGGCTTTATAAGACATGCCTGAGATAGGGATATGTTCCTGCTCTCATTCCTAGGGTTTCTTTGGGAAATTCATGGGCTCACGGTGTTGTGACCCATCTCTTCAGAACCTGGCCAACAAGAGGGCAGCCAGTTTAGTATTCACAGATTCAGCCAGGATTTTCAAGTGTCTCTACAGCTTTTCCTTTATAAATGGGCAGTGTAGGCTCCACCTAAGCTGACATTGCACTTCTGCAGTCTGCGAGTGAGCAAGTCTGCCAAGGTGTTTTCTCCAGTCTGTGGAGAGAAACATTTTAATGTCAGGATTGTGGACATCTTTAGGATGAGATAACATGCATCTTAACTTCTCCGAAAATTCCCTGGCTGAGTTTCCAATGGCCACACAGGGAGCCCTCCTGCAGCAACTCCTACACAGAAGTCTGCATTATCTGTGTCTAAATTCTCTTAGATTAATTCCATGGTAATGATCACAGTGAGTCAATATTCTAGTCAACAAGGACTTTGAAATTAAGTCTTTCCATTGCCCTTCTGTCCTTCATAGTCCATGGTGAAAATAATTTCCTTTTATTTTACTGTTGTTTAGTGATTTTAACCTGGAAATTCAGGTGAGTCCTGACAGTTGTAACCATGCAATACCGTCGTAATGATGCAAACAGCAATGTGGTTGGCAAAATTAATAAAGAAACTGGGATTTTACTTTAAATTACATCTCTTTTCTGATTGTTTAGAGGGCTGATTTTGCATCATAAGGTGAGTTGTGTTAGGTTAACTGCATTAAGGAAAAGGATATTTGTGTTTGCAGGATCTGTCTAAATATCATCTCACCCTTCATGTTCTAATGGGATTTGAATTATGTACTGGTATCTAACCTCTGTAAACAGATTGAATCTAAATTATTTTTGTGAAGGATTCAAGGACATCACTTTCGTCCTTGCTGCTATTCCCTCTTGACCAGCTGGTCTACAGCTCATGAAGAAAACATTCCTCCTTTTGAGATTGATGCAGAAGGTGTTTCCTTGCAGAAGGTGTTTCCTAGAAGAGGACATACCATTACGAGCAGAACTCCGAGCTGACAGAGGGACAGCAAAGCACTGTGTATTGCAATCTCCTGATAAATTTTCTGAAATACTCTGTAACAGGTCTGTCTTCTTGATTGGGTGATCTACTATAGTAGAAATTGGCTTTCTGTGTTCAGATATGAAAGTCTCACTTTCTCACACTTAACTATTGTATAAACAGAATGCTTGACAAAAACTTGAAATTTTTGCAAAAGGTAATGTTTCCATGGGGAATCAAAGCTTGTGAACAGAATCTAATTGCTGCCTGGATGGTGCCCAGAGCCTGATTTGCAAGCAGCTGTGCAACAGCATCTCCATTTGGAGATCCATTAGGATTACACAATAATCCCCAAAGTGCAGTTCTGAGATCCAGCTCCTACATGGCCACTATTGCAAATGCACAATCCATAGTTCTTGGTTGCCTTACACTACAGATAAACATCTCCTGTTGTAATAAAAGAGTACAGAAAAAAAATTACAAAAAATTGTCCCTTTTACCCTTTCTGTATCTGCAAGGAATTTTCTACTGTTAATTATCTATGTTTAATCGGATTGATTTTGCAGTGAGAACTGCCTGAGAGAGTTCTGATTCTCCATCCAGAGTATTAATCAACATGTCAAAATGAAAAAAAAAAATGCTCGGAACCATAAAGATTTGTCTAGACACAGCACTGGAGAAGTTTTCAGGACATTTCAAAATCCCCACCTGGAGAGTTACACTGAATAATTAAACACTTTGTGTGAAAGGTGGCAAGGAGAGAAGTCAGTCCCCTTGTTTCAGGTTGATTGGTGCATTGCTTGAACTTCAGTCCCTGTTCCATCTGTGCAACTGGGGAGTCCCTGACCAAGCAATAAACTTGTAGGTCCTGACAAGAGAGCAATAAGGGTCAGGAAGAAAATAAGAGGGTAAGTCAATCCCTCAGGTTCGTGCAGAGTTGTGTCACCACCCCAGATGGAGCAAACCACAGCATATGGGTAGATGGAGGAACTCATGACTTCTGACTGCACTGAACAGCCCAAGATGTGTGTCCCCTGCCCACCCTACATAAATCTTGACCTGTTGTATTTCTGTCTTCTGTGGGCTCTAGAAACTGAAATACAAATTTCAAACCCCAGAGTTTTGGTAACAGCACTGGGAGATTTCATTAGTTTTGCGAAGCCAGTCTCAAAAATATCATTGTGACATTCTAGATGACTTCTTCACCTTACGTGTGCATTATGTTTCAGAGCAAAGAGACAGCTCCAGAGACACAGACAGAAAACTAATCAAGGACTAACACAAAGAGGGAGAAGAAAAGGATAATTTTACCATTCGCTACAAATTTCTTTCATTTTATTTAGCTGTTCTTGTTTTCTCTGTCTTTCCCAACTGTTTTGCTTCCACATTTGATATTTTTGCACATCACTGTTAGGCTGGACTGTTCGTGTGAACAGTCTATTGGCATTACTTGCTTCATAGGATTAAAAGCTCCCTTAGACCATGAAATTTTAATAAAGCGAAATATATTCATTCTCATGAAAAAGATGTAGGGAAAATGAATTGATCAGGAATGTCTGATAATCAATTTCCTCTGGTAAGCACACAAAATAATTATTCATTCAGACCCCACTGTTTAATCCACCTCCCCTGCTCTTGCATCTTATAGACAATCCATCAGCACTCCCCTGCTTCCACCAGAAGTAAAATGATATCTTAACAAAGGCTTTCAGATAGGGATTGTTCAAGTATTATGTGCAAAGTATATCATCAAAGCAATCCCTTCCTGAAAAATGTTCTTCAAAATCTTTAACCAAGTCCACAAAACACATATTTGTCAGGCTGAGAACACTCATTGCAAACAGAGATTAAAAATGACAGCATCATTCAAACCAAGCAGTAGCTGTTAGAAACAATGTCATGGGTTTCATCTGTAATGGCTATTTAAGATTTAGTGGTGGGACCAGCAAATGTAGGTCAAAATGTCTCTGATCTGCCCTCTGATCAGCCTGGGGAATTGTTCTTTGGAAAAAAAAATGGAAAACAAGGTGATAGAAATAGCACCTTTATTACTGACCACAAGGTCATAGCAACAGCATGTTAATTATTGAACTTTTGGACAAGGTTTGTGTCAGAACTGGTGGTCTTGGTAAGAAATACAGTTCCTTCCAGTGCTAAGCATTGCATAACAGGCCTCCCCTCAGTCTCCTCTTGTTCACAGTTCCCTTGTTCCCAAGTGAAAATTGGACAGTGATTACAGTTATCAATTTCTGTCTCTGTTGAGGATAAGGGAGAATGAATCTCAAAATTTGTGCTCAAATGGCAGTGCTGGTTCAGGCTGTCCTTGTCTGTAGCTAAAAATCCTCCACCACACGCAGCAGTGCCCCTGGGGAAAACTCCAAAATCAGGGAATACCTGGCTCAGAACTAGAGGTGACACCCCCACCAGATGTGTGCTGCATTCCTCTTCAGCTGAAAGAACACACTACTGTACATCAGCCATTCTGGTCGGTGAACGGGGTGCGTGTGGCTTCTTGCTTGCTGTTCTCAAGGAGCAATGCAACAATTACTCAAATCACACTTCTGGGTTTCCTGCCCTCCAGGAGCACTTCTAAGCTATGAAAGCAGTCTACAGAGAGAAAGCTGTGGAAAGTGTCTCAAACTGATAAATTTCTGTGTGGGAGAAGGAGTAGAGTTTTTCTCTGGGCATGCTGGGCTGCATGTTCAAGATTGATTGCTCTGTTGAGCCCCATACTGGGGAGCGTTCTCATTTCCCTTCTGGCAAACATTAACTTCCTTTGCTTTCCTGTTACATTCACTAATCCTTGAGGGAAATATTTTGCTGAAGACAACAGCATTTTTCATGCTAAGTTATTCCACTTGTGCGCAAATCTGACCCTGTGAGGTGCTCAGTCCTCCTGCTCTCTCCAGAAATGAGCCAGGATGCAGAGAAACTCATGGTCTCCAAAAGGATCATAAGATCTTCCAGGTTCATGCTCATTGCAAACAAAACAAGGAAAACGTGTCACCCACAGTCAGCAAACCTGCCAAGCAAACATCAATGCTCATAAGAAAAGCAGAGCTGGGCTACATGAAGGCTGTGATATAGCTGATCTCATCTGCAAGAATAATTAGGAACTGAATACATTATTTAGCAACTACTCAATGAGCTTGAAAATGTTGCACATACTGAGCTAAGGAAGGAATATATAATTTTACAAGGACACTCTCCTCTTCAGGTAGCACTGTTGGCTCTAGAAATCTGTTTTGCTAGAAGTGTCTTTTATCAGTTTATTTCATAGCCCTCCACCAGAGAGAAAACTGATGCATTCCTTGTCCTGAAGTGTTGTTGCCTGCTCTCAAAGTATGGTCAAGCTCATCAGACTGGTGCTGTCAAGTTAAAGATGGATTAAGATGTTATGAGAGTGCTCGAATCAGTAGTGAAGCAGAGTAAAGCATTTCTCTAATCAAATCTAAATCTAATCATTTCTTCATAGGAAGAGTGATTCAGGACCTGGCCTGAGCACCCTGCTTTAATAATTACTTTCTGCATGGGAAAATCAACAAGAAATTAGCATTCTAAGGCAATCATAAACTCGAGCTTGCAGAAAAGACTCTGAATAGCATTTTCAGATGTTTGCTTGCACCTTGAAGTAGCAAAAGTGGAAGTAAGGCATGGACTTGTCTCTGTCTAGCTAGCTTCAAAAGCTGATGTGGATCAATAGGACAAATGTATGGATACAATTCTGTTTTGTTCTCTAAATATTTTACTTTGAAATACAGAACTTGGGGGAAAAGGAAAGAAAGCTAGGATGACCAGGAGAAAATAAATGTATTGTTAAAAACCAAAGTTTGACCATGTTTGAAGAAAACATTCAGTTTTACCAAGCCAGTGTTTGAGGCAAAGCAAGTGATCTAGCTTCCTAAAATGTACCCATTACCTTCTACCTCATTAATGATCACATAGGCTTTGCCAAGGATAAGTGAATGGATGACTCTGATGCTCAGGCAGAAAAAAGAAATTACCTCCACAAACATCCCTGGGTACCACTGAGAAAGACAGCAACTTCTGCCAAGGACTTTTGAGCATTACTGTTTTTGGAAGCCTATCGACAGCAGCTGCGAGCTTCCTAAATTATGTATGGGATCTACACGAACCACTGGCTTCCCATTCATAGGAATGAGACCTTCAGAGGTCAACACTGCTCAGAATAATTAACATATCACTGCTGACATGTGCCTGCACAGCTTCTTCGTAACAACCCACAAAGGTGGAAATGCTGGGTCCTTCTACAGTTTCAATAATCTTAAAAGGGTTTTTCCTAATGCTTAACAAAACTCTCCATTGCTGCTGTCTAGTGCTGGTTCTTTCCCTCCTACCCACAAGGAACAGGGTAGGCAGCTTATCCCTTGCTGCTTAAAATATTTTTTGCATCTCTGCAGGGTGTTACTGTCCCTTGCCTTTGACTGAAGGACTCCAGTTAACTCCTCCAAACTCCCATGGGCAGCTGTGGTTGAGCTGAATCTGTACTATTCCTGCAGGGAATGGAAGGAACCATGACACTATTTTTAAGCATTTAAAAATGCTTAAAATTACATGAACCCACTGACCCTTTTACCATAGTACCTATGCACATATTCAAAGTTTTTTCTGCAGCACCACAACCCACCTCAAACACTACTTAGCCAGTGGTTTTGTGCAGTGGATTGCTTCCACCAAACTGGAACCAGGCACTTGCCTTTACTGAGCTACTGCATCTAATCTATTTTTATAAACCTGTAATCCTCAATTGCATCCCTCTTGTATCTTTTATAGGAATAAGTCCTATAAAATAAGTCATTTTACAGAATAAGTCCCATAAACAACTGACAAAGACACATTCACAGTTTTTAAGATTTTTCTTTATTTTGTGATATTATATGCCAAAATGACATTTAAAAAATTGCCAACATCAAAGCAACATCAATTTTTGTGAATTTAAATTTCCCCCCGGGTGTTTGCTGCAGTTTGGGAGCATGCAGGTGACTTTGACACTGCCACAGTGTCATACATATAAAGTCTTCTGTGCATTAATTTAATATTGAAGAAAGCAGGACTGCGTGTGTAATTAGGCAGGTTTGCAATACACGCAGCTTGTACTTAACCCAGAGAAAGGCCTAGGAACATATTATCCTGAACTGAAAAGTCACTTGTGGTAAATGTTTCAGTAAAACCTGCCATCTCACCTTTTTCACCTCATCTAGAGAAATATTTCCCTGGAATTCCAGTGCCTGAGCCTTTCCCTAGTGCACTCCTGTACACAGAGATTAGGAGATAATATGCCATTATTAGGGATACAAAGAGGACAGAATAGTCTGATGGGCTTTTACCGACTGAAAGAGAACTAGCCTTTAGAAAAAAAAAAAGATAGATAAAATACAATCATAGATTCATATGGAGAGATAAGAATAATCCAAGAGGAGTCACTTAGCCTGTTTAAATTTCAAAGGCAGCATAAATGAGGTGCCTGAATTCAAGTGCTCATGTCTGTTGGCTATTTTACTATCAAACCACTTCCCTAAACAGCAGCAGGAACATTTCTGCACTCACGTCATGTGCCATGCTCAACGGGAGAAAGGGCAAAACCTTCCCAATTTCAAAGATGCTGCTCACCATGAAGTACCAGACTATGTAAATCACTTGGGGGCTTTCCTTCTATGATCAGCTGCAATGGGGAGCCCATCAGCTCCTCTGATTCTTGTGCTCATGCTTCAGAAAGATCTTTGCTCAGCCCTGCCTGCATTCCCATCACTGTGCAGTGTAGTTAGCACCATTCCAATTTTAAGTTCAAGGCACCACTCCACAGGAATGGCAAGATTAAGCCTTGCATGGAGCTTCCTTGGCAGTAAAGCCTCGGGGATCAAGCCATGCATCAGAGTCTCATTGCAGCAGGTGATACACGAGCACACATCTTACGGCTCAACACAGACACATTGCTTTAAAAGCCTGATATTTCACATGGAGGTGCTGAGGCAGTTAAACATGCATTACAAAAGGAACAGGAATGAAGATCTGTCTTGCTGCAGCAAACTGTCCTGCTTGATGCAGAGATGAATTAATTCACATAAATCTGCACACGCTTTTTAAAGTTTAAATAAGTCAGTTCCTGTAACTCCTATTAAGACAGGCAGTATTACCCCACTAGAACTCCCACCCAGTCTGAAAAAAATACAGAAAAAAACCCTCCTAAAAATTTTAGGTTGAGTCATGAAAATCAAGTCTGAATAATATTTATTCAACAAAATAGATTTGGGGGTGTTGTCTTTTTTAAGCATTGATCTAAGTTGTATTTTAAGCTAGGCAAACTTTCTAGGGTGGAGAAAGCATCTTTTGTTACATTAACTGATTTGCTTTGAAACAACAGACAGATTCCAGGCTTAAAAGTTCTTTGCTAGGCTAGGAATAGGTAGATCAAACTTCAAAGCTGAGTATGAGCTGAGAACAAAGGATGGAATCTAATTAGGTTCCCTTAATCAGCTGAGGGGGAAGGGGGAAGAGAAAAAGTTTGATACCTCTAATAAAGAAGAAAGGGTATTGCAAAGGGAGAGGTGCCATGACAGCATCTACCACAGGAAAGAGATAGAGAGAGAAAGGAGAGTAGGAATTTATAGCTCATGGCACCTGGGCAGTTTCACTGGGAAGGAAGTTGGATGGTGCTAAAAGGGGAGAATTACAACGTGCCATGAATGTTTGTCTCTGTTGATGCTGTGATTTTTTCTTATCATGAGTAATGTCTTTTGATTGTCACCTTTGGAAAGTGTTTTGTAGCTATCTCTTGAGGGTAGACACTGAGAGAGAGGAAATTGAGTGTCTGTGTGGTAAAAGCTTTTTGTCTTAATAATTGGGTTTTTGCTGTTCTGCTTTGTGTGTGCAAGTTTTTTTCTGGCTCATGGGGGTTGTTTCATCCATAAAATTTCTATGAGGACACTGTGTAGTAGATGAAGTATATTAAGATTTGGTGGGAGCCCTAGGCATAGAATTGAGGAATGTTTTTAAAATCGGGGGTATGATCACAATTTTCCTACATGCTATTCAAGGAACAATATAATTCCACTTGGTACATACTGTAATGTGGTATTTTCCTTTTACTGTTGAGTTTACTGATCTGTGGTGCAGCTTAAGGTTTGTGAAGCAAGTTTCTGAGAAAACATAAAAGTTGCTTCATATCAAATTGTCTTTGTGAAAAATATTTTCTGGGCAAGCAGCTTCTTTAGACTGTCAAGGTGGGTATGGTTCCCCTTAGAACACATGTGATTCTGGTGAAAGCCTGACAGCTTATTGTCTCTTTTTTTTAAGTATGTTTTGGATGACTGCTGAATTTGTGTTCACTGTGGTGTGACTTGCACGTTTTTATACAGCACAAATTTCTGGATACCATTTTTATGCTGACCATGGTTTGCTGGACTGCTAGAGCAGTATTCAAGAGAGAGTTTGATGGTAGACTGAAATGTATTAAATTTGTCTTAGAAACCAGTGAGGGAATCCAGAATTTCAGCCCAGACAATAAAGATACCACCTGTGTTTCTCAGGTAAAATGCTGGCTAAAGTCAAACTATGGTTGTTTAAACCTCTTCAGCATTGCTCGAGGAAGCTGTTGTAGTGGGGAGACACCGCGGTGATACTTCTGTTCATTTGGTCAGGAGGAACTGTGTTGGCAAGTGCTACAAAAAAAAAAGATGAATTTGGCAGTATATTTAGTCTGGCAGTATATTTAGGCTGGCCTATAGGTCGGCCTTACTCTGACAGGTCCCCAGTGCAGGCTGTAGGCACCAGGACAGACTGCACTGCCACTATGTGTGAAATACCAATGTACATCCTTCACTAAGGAGGTAACAGCACTGAGGTGGTAAGAGCAAGGCAGTTTAAGTTGCCATCAGATTAACTTAGCTCTGCAGGTGAGAGATATTACTTTGGCCTGGAAGAAGGGCTTGTTTACCTAACATTTTCCCTATTTTGACCAGTTAAAACAATCAATCTAGAAATGTATTTTACTGCCGATCACACTCAGGAGCAGTTGTTTCTCCATCCAAACACCACCGAGGCCTGGGAAGATGTATAAGCTGTTAACAAACAATAACAATTTAATCTAAAACCCACAATACATTACTGCACAGAAGCCAAGGGCACTGATTGAATACATCAAGTGCAGAGAGGGCTTGGATTTCTGACAGCCATGTAATGAATTGCGATTAACTATGCAGTCACCACTCATGGAAGAATTATAGTCCTGAGAAGGAAAAGAAAATGAAACATTCAACAGCAAAACAATTATTTGGATCCCACTATTCAGAGTTCTTAGGTGGACATGTAGTAGCTCAATGAGAGACATGCAACGGGCAGATGAGGGAGGCTAAGACAAAAGGAAAAACAGGCTAAACGGGGAATAAGAGGGCAGTTGAAAGGCAGTGCTCAGTCACCAGGTTCTTGTGGGAAAGAAAAAAGAGTTTTAGATTGAATATTAGGGAAACTTTCATCACTGAAAGGGTACTCAAACGTTGGAACAGCTGCCCTGGGACGTGGTGGAAGTTCACTATTAATATGATAGTAGAAATGAGAAGAAAAATAAAGGATTGCTGAATCTGAAACAGAACAGCATGGAGGAAAAGAGAATCTGGTTAACACAGAGCTGCAAATTTCCTTTGAAATAGGAAAGGAATACACAATACTGTAAAAGATGCAAATTACGGAGAGGGGAAAAAGACACTACATGAAAGAAGTCTGTGGAGGCTGAATCACAGACAAGAGCAAAACAGGGCTAGGGAGGGAAAAAAGCAAAAATTATAGGAAAGGACAACAGGTTTTTGTGCTAAGTACTAAGAGGGAAATTACAGGCAAAGAATGAGAAGGAAAAATAACAGCTGTACAACACAATACAGAGATGAAACAATGCTTGCACCAATGAAAAGTCACTTATGAGGAGAAATTGTATCCATGAAAACAACAACAATAAAAAGATTAACAATATGGGAAAAACTGAAGATGCAAATATTTGGGTTAGAGAAAGGGTAATGATGACACAGAAATCAGTGACAAATCACAAGCATGACTTTCACAGTGCTTCTTTGCATCTTGTATGAAAGAACTGCTTACAGCAGATGTCTTTCCCTATACCTCTAGGAAGGCACAGATTTCTTTCAAGCTTGTTGTTGTTATTATTTTTACTGGTGGAATTATAGGAGCTAATGACTTCAGCCATGGGTCACAGCTCCATCTGTCCTATGCACTGTACAAACATTCAGGACAACTTTACAATTTATGACCCAACAGGAGGAACCCGAGCTGATAAGCAGGAGAGGCAGCAGTCTGGTAAATTTGAGGGTCAGTCAGCACTGACTTTCTTGGAAGTTCCACTGAAGAAAAAAACGTGTTCCAGTGCAACGTACTGTGGTCTGGACAGTTAGTTGTCCCTTGGACTGCTGTGTTTCACATGGTTCTCAAGCATTCATGGCCTTCAAGAAATTGTAGCATTTTGCCAAAAATGAAGAACAGAAATCCTGCTACATTGTTCTGGGGCTGCGTGTTGTCTTAGCAGTGCATTTCATGATGTTAAGGATTCTACCTCGCAGCTTCTTTCATATTGCTGGCTCCTCACTCCTCATAAATTAGTGGAAGAGGTCTTAACTTGCACTTCCAGACAGAGCCTCTACTGACAGAAATACAGGAGTCTGCTGTTAGTGCCAGAGCAATGTGCTTGCTGTGCTTCTAACTCAGACTGTGGCAACTTCCTTCCATCTCCCCCGTGACTGCAAGGAGCTGCACTAATGAATCACTGTGGACTTCAAACAGTGCTTGGCACCCAGCACCCAGCCTAAGAAGGGAAATAAGCCCATATACTGTGCTTTGAGCATATTATCAATCAGAAGACTTGCATGACCATTGAGTACTTTTAATTTTCCTGTGTAAACAGCTTATTCTGCAAAGCCTTGCATTGCCTGGTGAATCCAGGGCTGACTAGGAGGAACATCGGCATCAGTGAAAGAAATGTAGGAAGTAATCTCAATTGGGAAAACTCAGAGTCCTTTGGATTTCTTTAATTAGATTTACAACATTATTAAAATATCCCAAATGACCTCCCCTCACTAAATAATTAGGGAAGTTAATTAATGTTTTGACATACTTCTAGTTAGTATACAGCGTGGCGGTTTTGCTAAAAAATAACTAACTCTGGAGGTTGGGGTCATCGTGTCAGAGAAAATGCTGTGTGTTCCAAGGCTAATTCTAAGGGAAAAGGTGAAATGTGAAGGAGAACCTTAAAGTGAATAGTAATCCAAGTTAAGTACATTTTAATGAAAGAGAAGAAATTGCTGTGTACTGCTGCTACTGCACCAGATTTTAATTCAATAGAAGAGTTTGATGAATGTGTCTGTTCATTGCTTTACTGGTTTTGCACTTGACATCTCTGACCCAGATTCTCTGTATCAGCCTGTGGATTTAGCTGACTAAATGGAGATGGCTGTAGGTGAGCCAGTTATTGCAGGCTGCCTTTAAAGTCAGTGGAGGTCCAGTGGATGGGGACAGAGGTGGGGGAAAACCATTGTACTGACAGAGGCATCTGAAGCAGGTGAGATGACCTGCTCTCTTAAACTTCCTTTTCATCTCCATTGACAACAAAGAGTGCCATAGAGATAGACCTTCATGATAAATCTGAAGGGAGAAAACTGTTTTTATTCCTCTGTAATCATACTTAGGCCTGACAAAGTCCTTTTTACTCATATACCCTCATTATTCTGGAGCAATCTCAAGCCATTAACTAAAATAACAAATAAAGGGAACATGGTGCTGCAGTCGTTGACGGATTACCATAAGAAATCTGTCTCCCTGAGGCATCTTGGTGTGGACCGGGAGTAGCCTGTGATCCTTAGAAGCAAAGGCCTGAAAATGCAGAAACCATAGGGAAAAAAATTTGCTTTCAGCCCAGACAACCTCCTTTCCTGAATTTGGGGATTTCAGACAACTCTGTCCTTGAGGCTGAGGAAAGAAACCAGTCCATAATACCAGCATCAGCCTGTCTTCGCAGGACCTCCAAGCATCTGTTTGTGTTAGTAAGCATGAAAACTCAACACTAGCACTTCGAAATTTGGCATAGCCCACATGTTTTCTATGCTCCACACCACCTTGTACATTCAGTTTCCTTTCTGTCTTGTAGAGCGCTATACTAAGCTTTGTTTGCCTTATTATTCCCCACTCCAGGTCCTTTAGGACAGATGCCATTCCCACACCTCAGGACTCACATGGTGGACACAAACCCACGCTCAGCTGCGGAGTCTGGTCAGGGTGGGTTAAGCACAGGTGTGTTCATGCAGCCTGCACAATTGCTGCTGCATTCAAGAGCTTTAATTTTAACTCCCTCCCATTGCTGTTGTAGTAGGCTTACTCTCTTTCCAGCTGTCTCCACTGAGGTTTCACTGCAGGCCTCTTGTAACTCAGGATTTCACCACTTTTTAATTTGAGTTGAGTTATGGCATCCAGGGGACTTGTGTCTTTCTGTGCCACTTTCACGACAAGGACATGCACTATCCCTATGTGTGCTGGATGGAGGCAGCTGCACAGGTCCTGGCAGGTGGTCTTCACCACCACATAACACAGCTCTTCCACACCACAAGGAAAGTACTTGTCTCCCCAGTCAAAAGCATGAGAGGAGCAATTACAGCATCTGTGCTGTGTGACATGGGCTGTGGGAGGCCATAAGCAGCACAACCACACTGTAGTCACTGCTGTTGCCCTTTATGGTCCTATTTTTCTTTTTATTTTGTTCATTTTGCACCTCAGTGCTCATTATGGTTTTTGCTTTGCCTCCAGATTGCACAGAGCCAGCTATTGTTTTTGCAGGGATTTGTGCACCTTTCCCATTAGCCAGTTTTATGCTTCGAGTTGCCAAATCCCCGCTTGTCAATGAGCCAGGCAGGCCACTCCAACGTCAACCATGGCAGCCAAAAAATAAGCACATATTGCTAAGCAACATCCAGAGGGTTGATTTTTTTCCTTTGGTTGACATTCACTAATAGATACTCATCAGCTTCTGGCTTGCAGGAGGTCATGAGAGTCTGGACACCAACCCAGAGCAGATGTTCCCAGTGCAAATGCTGGTTTTGACCCAGTGGTCTAATTGTCTCTGCTCTGCACCTAATTCTAGGTTCACCAAGCCTTTTTAGCAGCTGCTCTGTGCTTGAAAGTGGTCTCCAAAGCCATCTCTTTTTTTCCTCTTTGGGAATGTTTATACCCACATTTGATCCAGGTTTCTCCAAAGTGAGGTGTGGCTTTTCTAGCCCATACAAATCAGACCTCTCTTCCAAAACATCTTCTCCCCTTCACCTTACAATTTACTCACTTACACATCCAAAAATGAGCAAAATTCCCAAAGGTATCAGAGTATTACCAAATGTGGATGTTAACATAACAATTTTCTCATGAGACTTTGGAGATTGTTTGACACAGTTCCAGTTAGCAAGCGCTGACACATAATTAGAGTGGAAAGCAATTAAATCAAAACTCATCTGTTTTATGCAAAGTTATTTCCCATTTCACAACATCAGTATATTAGGGCCGTGGTGGCCCACATGAGAATTAAATGAGTAATAGCAATTGGGATCACAAGTCTGAAAAGTAAAGTTTCCTTCTAACATGATGAAGGAGACCACAGCAAGATGTGCTTAAGAAACTGTAATGGAACTCTTTCTGATATACTTTCCATCTGACACATGCCTTTGTGCTTATGGTGCTGCAAGCAGAGCATGGCAACTGGTTAACAAGGGTAACAGAGCTGGAACTCAAGCTGTGTGTAAGATTCTATATTTTGGTGCCTGTAGCCCGAAACTCTTTATCTGAACATCTGCTTCATTAAGAGATATTGTGATGCTATTCACAACAGCAACAAAGAGCTGCAGAAAGCACTGTTCTATCTCTCTTTTTCCTACCCATGTCCCATAGCCCCCTTCAAAACTTTTCCACTATGGATGTATATCACAACATTTACTGTTGGCTTTCACTGTGCTTCCCCACAAAAATGGTAATGTGCTTTGAGAGAACATCATAGAAAGCAGACCAGTGATTTCTGCCTGTTTCTGAAGTAACAGTCTAGGCAATTTTATTGTTGTTTCTGTTTTTGAGAGAGACCTTAAACTGGGAACAAGGGAATATCTGCAAGTAGTCTGCAATTATCCAGATATTGTCAGAGCCCTGCTTGGAATCAAGTTGAAAAGGCTGAATTACAGGCATGGTTTTGGAGCACTGCGCTCTACTGATGAGCAGCTGCATGAGGGAGCAGAATTTTAAGTTGTCCCTCAAACAGGATCGAAAGCATTGCTTTTCCAATCTTTCCTCCTTCCTCTGCCCCTTTGAAAATTCATAGGAAATAATGAAGATTAATAGAAAAACCTGTACTGAATATCCCCTTTTGACAGGAGATATGCTGCTTAGTTGTTATTCAATACATTCTGTTTGTTAATCTTACTTACTGCTGATTTTGCCTTTGATTTTCTATTTTGTGACCTCCTGCTCCATCCTCATTTAGAGAAGGCTGGCCAATGAACACAGCATTTTTAGGACAATACCAAGGATCCCCTGTCACTGCTCACTGATAGACTACTAATATTTTAATATAATATCTAAAACAGCCAGAGTGAATTGCAACCAAGACTTTCTCCCAAAGAAAAAGCAGAAATTGCTTAAGAAAGTGCTGAAATTATCCAAATGGTGGGTGAACAGGAATGTGGGACTCTGGAGACCTAAGCAAACATTAACAGCTCCCCAAAATTCCTTTCCATGCATAGCATTTAGCACGTGGAGAGACTTGATTTATGACTGCAGCTTCCAGTTGGAAGAGCAGTGCAAACACGAAGACAGAAAGAAATGTAGATTTCAATGAATTTGTTTCCAGATACTTGCTTATCTTAAGCAGACGTGATTTGCAGGAGTAGGCTGAGTGGGTGTTGCACCTTGCAGGCTGTTCTTTAAAATGAAAGCAAACCATATCTTTACCCAGTGAGGGTTGGCAGTTGTTCCTTTAGTAACCTTTGGCACAAACACAGTCAGACACTAAATGCCTGTGCTGAGACCTACCACTCATCCACTGCCTCCTAGGCCAAAAACTAAATAAGTGGTGTGGATATAGCTCCAGAATTTCAACAGAGTGAGCAGCAAGGGTATTGAGGAGCCAGTAACTGACATTAATAAAAATTGAAAAACTGTGTTGCTACATGGTCACGGAGAGTTTGGGTCAGGGTTCAGCAATGCCTTAGTGAAAAACAGACATGAAGAAGCTTCACTTACTCCCTCATTCTCCTCTATCTCCCTTTGCTATTGGTCAGAACCTTGCAATGGGCCAGAGGTAAAAATTTATCAAACTGAATTTAATACCAATTTTTTTTTACACTGAAAGCCAGATTCTCATCTCATTTACCCTGAAAAACTCCCCCAATAGTGATGATGTCAAATAGAATGCTACAGGTGAAAATCTATACTAAGAGAAGACCAAGCCCCAGCAGGTCTAAAAAGTACATAAGAAGAATTCATGCTCCAAATGATTTTTCCAACATGAGTATTAGGGACCCAAATCTTTTTATTTCACATGAGTAACAGCAGTAACAGTTCAAATAATAAAAAATTAAGAGTGTGTTCCTGGATCTCTTCTCCTCAACCTCCACTTCTCATACCCTGTGTGATGAGAAGGTTATAAAAAAGGTATTAGTGGAACATTGCTCTGCAGAAGCAGTGTCCAATTGTCAACCAATTTAAGCTGGATCTGTCTTTGAGGAGATCCTTTTCTGGGAGCTGGTTGTTTCCAGAGTCAATGGCACACACACAGCTCAGTGCTATACATGTGTTTAGCTTTAAAATCTGCCTGAGTGGAAAAAGGTAAATATTGATATCCGTAGGTCATTATTTTTCCAAAATGAACTATATGAAATTAATTACCTTTATAAAATACTGTGGGTTCTTTTTCTTTTTCTTTTTCTTTTTCTTTTTCTTTTTCTTTTTCTTTTTCTTTTTCTTTTTCTTTTTCTACTTTTTCTTCTTCTT